>PVKM010010223.1:0-35295 GCA_004027735.1 Carollia perspicillata
CCTGATTTTATTATTAGTTTTCATCCAGATCCATTGGAGAATGGGCCAATTCTGCTTTTAGAAATCTCTCCTTTTAAGCTTAATCCCCTCAGATTTTTCACCAAGACCCCAACCACCCTCCACCTGACACCTGCCAGTCTGTTCTCTGTATCAGCCACCAGTGTTTCTGTACCTGGAGAGAGTCCCAACACTTTCCTGACTCTTTGCCAGATATATTTTTTAAACAAAGATTTTATTTTTCGACAGAGGAGAAGGGAAACAGAAAGAGAGGAAGAGAAAATCAATGTGTGATTGCCTCTCACACGCCCCCTACTGGGGACCTGGCCTGCAATCCAGGCATGTGCCCTGACTGGGAATTGCACCAGTGACCCTTTCGTTCGCAGGCTAGTTCTCAGTTCACTGAGCCACACCAGCCAGGACTCTTTGCCAGATATTTTAAGATGAGTAAGTGGGTTTCCTTTATATACAGTATAAGTGGTTTTAAAACTGGTGTTTTTGCATTGTATCCTGGGGTAAGCGAGTCTACATGTGAGCCCTTTAGAGGGGTAGTTCTTGCCCTGGATGGTGTTGCTCAGTTGTTGGAGCATTGTCCTATATATCAAAAGGGTGGGGTTCGTTCCTGGTCAGGGCACCTGGTCAGGTTGTGGGTTTAATCCCCAGTTGGAGCAAGACTGATGTTTCTCTCTCACATCAATATTTCTCTCTTTCTCTCCCTCCCTTCCATTCTCTCTAAAATCAGTAAACATATTAATTTT
Source organism: Carollia perspicillata (assembly GCA_004027735.1). NCBI lineage: Eukaryota > Metazoa > Chordata > Mammalia > Chiroptera > Phyllostomidae > Carollia > Carollia perspicillata. Next base: position 756 of record PVKM010010223.1, read on the forward strand.
TTAAAAAAAGAGCAGTCTCCCTCCCCAACAATAGTATAGTTTTCCTGGATGTCCTCCCCATTGGTTTTCAAAGCCAGGCATTTTGTGGGCTCATCTCTCCTGTGCAGGATCGGAGGGTGTTGAATGCGGAGCACAAACTCCTTGCTCCTCAGATTTGCTGTGTTCATCTCTTTTGTCTCAGGCTTATTTCTTCCTGTGGAGCTTCTTTTTCTCTCCTACAAAATAACCTTCTGGAAGTGTACCAGGCTTTCATATGTTCCCAGACCTCTGTGACTTCTGCCAATGAACAATTTGGTTCAAGTTTGGGCCTGGCTGCAGACTCTTTATCCTGTTTAATAAATCCCATCCATCTACCAGTGCTAGCCATACATGGTAGGAATCATGACATTGGAATTACTTCCTCTGCTTTTTGAAATACTTCATCCCTGGACATCCTTCTTCCTCTTTTAGCCATCTTTTCTTGCTTAGTCTAACAGACCGTAAAGGTTATGAATGAGCTCAGAAGTTCGACATGTCTACTCAGTTCACGTCCTCCTAAAAACAAAGAGGAGGTAGTAATCTTCCGTTGTTTTGCGTCTGAATCCCCAGTGGGAAACATAACTCCAGGGATTCTGACGTAGGCTGGTGTGTTTATTCTGTCATGCAGTGAGACAGCAATGCTGACTAAATTTCTTTTTCTGGAAAGTGTCCTGCTAGGGGCTGTACTAGACATAGTGACTCCTCACAGGAGTTTATAAATTCATGGGATTCACGGCACAAGGATGCTCAAGAACTTCCTCTACTGAAAAACCCTTTTATCTCCTGATAGGTAATGTCTTCTTGTTATTTCTTCTTGACTAAAATGAAGATTATAAGTAGAAATGGAGTCAGAGATAGATTAGGATAAGGACAGTTTCCTTTTCCTGCTAGGACTTAGAGCCCTGGTATTCATCTGGCTGTTTACAATGAATGTCCCTTCTGGTTGGTCATGGACTTAATACTCATTGGTTTGTGCTCACGCATATCAGTTGTATGATATATTCATTATGACCCTGTGACTGCAAACACTTCTGTTTTCAGTAATTCTTAGGGGTGAAGAAAGATTTCTGTCTGTACTCTTTTTCAGCCCCTGGGTCATCATCTTTATCGTTTCTTTTTATTAGTGCTCTCTCTGTCTTCCATCAGTGTATCTGAAAATGATGACTATTGATAAATAGTTCCATAGCTACTTAAGTCTTGGAGACTTAAGATTCTTCTGGAGGGTGCCAGATAAGCTAAAATGTAAACTTATCAATTCAGTTAAACCATTGTTTGTGAAAGTGTGTTACTATCCAATATTATTTGCCTACCCACCTCAAATCCCCTCCCCCACTTCTTTTACCCCCACCCCCACTTCCATTGCTGGCACTGGGTAGCTAGTGGACTGTTTGAAAGATTATGTTTCCACAGAGTGAACTTAAAAGACTTCGAGTGGTTTACTTTGCTGGAAAATTAAAAGTCATCTGGACTGGGGGGCCAAGTTAGGTTATTTACAGTATATTACAATTTTAAAAATTAATTATTTTTTAGTTTTGTGGTATAATACCTAGATGAGGTGTCTAAGATGAATGGAAAGCACAGAAACATTTCAGTAACCTTAAAGTCAGTTGAAATCATCTCTCAATTTTCTTGGGCAGACTTGTGCACAGTTTAAAGAATTGTTTACTTTCATGGTTGGGCAAGACCCAGACAGAAAACAGCTTCCAGTGGTAGTGGCAGAAAAGAATATTAATAAGTGTTAGTCATCCACAGTAAATTAAAAATATAATAATAAAAGAAAATTAAACTTCAGTGTGTTTGGGTATTTACTCCATTATCATAAATGTATACTCTCATCTATTCTCTGAAAAAGAGTAGGTGTGGCAGGAAGCATTTTTAAAATGCTATTAGCATTTTTAGAGACAATTACTTCACTAAATGATTTAGGATTCAACTCCTAGTTTCCAAGATTCATCTCAGGCCTGTGAAATGTTTTATTTTGGGACAGTACACATGTAACACTATAAATTCTTAGGGCTGAAAAATTGCTTAGCATCTAACCGAAATCTTCTTATTTTTTTAGGCAAGGAAATACTAACAATTGGCCCACGGTCTCATACCTAGCTACTAACGGCAAAGGGATAGAAATTCACCAGTCCACCTTCCCACTGGAGGTTGATCAAAATATTTCAGAAACAATATTTTAGACTAGATAATATTTTAGACTACATTTTCCTTGCTCTTGGTAGATAAATAAATGGATATAAGATGTTGTACTCTGAAATTCAGAATCATTGTCAAGAATGTGTACATTATAAAAATGTATTTTTCTTCTCACTTTATTATTAAGTTCATTTGAAAATGGATGAATGCAGAGATGAATGCAACCAGATGTTGAATCCTGGCTTGGAATTTAAATCTGCATTTATTTCATTTTTCTAAAACGTTGCCTTTCTCTTTTTCTTCTCAGTTTTGATGCCTAACAGATTCTCTAACACTGGAGATTGTTAAGACTCCATCCAGTGAGGATTACCTGACCCTAGCTTTCTGCTGGACCACATAAGAAGCTATAATAATTTATGTCACTTTATTCTCAACCCTACAATGCAAGGTTTCTTTTAGAACTAAAAATGCTATTACCAATGATCTCAATTTCCTAGGAACACAATCACTTTGACAATTCATACATCTTTGATATCTCTGCCAAGTTTCAAATCACAGAAAGTTGGTAATTCCAAATCATCTTTTGCAAGATATGTTTCAAAATCTTCTCACAGATTGCTTTGAGTATTTTAGACAACTAGAAATTTAACATGCTTTTACTTTGACTGTTTTTATTTACTCAAAACATCCTCATTTTTTTTATGGCTCTGTTTGTGCCTTCAACAAAAAGCACATTCGATACTGTCATGAACACATTTAGCACGCTTGGAACCAACATGGGCCCCAAAGACATCTTTTTTTAAATTTTAGATAACCTCATAAAAAATTCAGATCTCATAGCACAAACTCATCGAAGGGGTCCTAGGCATACTCTATGAACTCCTTAAATTGCCCTGGGCCTCAGCTTTGAATTGAAACAGTGATTTTCAACTGGTGTGCTACAACTGGTGTGCACCAAGAATTTTTTAAAAATGTAATACCTGACTATTTAGTCAGGGGCACTGACATCTTGAGAGGACGTGGCAGTCTTTTCTCTTAGATTGTGAAATAAAAAAAATTCACACACAACAATACAATAACCAGCCAACACAACAATAACCATCTTGTATGGATGAATCCAAATTATACATATGTTTTTGGATCAGTAAAATATGTAATATATTTGTGGTATGCTGAAGTATTTTAGCAATATATTTTATGATGTGCCATGAGATGAAAAAAAGCTGAAAATTGCTGAATTAAAGAAATGTATACTTCAGTGTGTGCATGTGAACATGTTTCCTAAGAGCTGATGTTTGCCCCCATTGTTTCCCTGCAGGACTGGAGATAAGTGAATAAACCATTTAATGCATAATCTCATTTCACCCTCTTTCAGTAGAATCACTACTCTAGTTGCAGTTTAGGTATTCTTTTGTATGAAAGAATGCAAGACTAAAAAATCCTGAAACAAAGTAGTAGCTTCTGAAGGCAGGTATTTTCAGCTGTTATTTCCAGAGTGGTGCAAATGTCAAATGTCAAATATCTGTGGGACTCATTTGTGCTATTTCATATTATGCATGAGGAAAGTAAAAGCCAGGGCAAATGTTTTATATCCACATAAGAATTTGTGACAAAATGCTGTTTATAAACAGTTGATAAGGACAGACAGTGTAACCAAGGGACTTCAGTATAAAAGAGCAGAGCTTCTTTCTTTCTTCTTTTCTTCCTCTGTCTCTGTCTCTCCACCCCACACTCTCCCTCTCCTCTGTCTTTCTACCTCTCTCTCCTATCCTCCTTTCTTCTATTTCTGTTTAATAAATAGATCTATTAATTTATTCCTTCACTTATTTCTATTTATTTTATTGTTGTATTTCTTATTTTTAGTAAGAATGTTTGATTCACTTTTATTCTATTCTTTATGTCAACATAAGCAGTAAGGGCTATGAATTTCCCTCTGAATGCTACATTAGCTGTATTCCACAGGCCATGATACATAGTAATTTCATTATAGTTGCTTTCTAGAAAGTCCATATATACAAGTTTCTGCTTTCTTTAATCCTTTATCATTTATGCTTTATGAGCATTGTTACTGTGTTTTATTGTACATAAATATTTATGTGTTAGCTCTTTGTTATACATTGTAGACTTCAACATTATAACTTGCCCCCTTTATTGTCCCATCAATTTTTTTTTCTGTTGTATTCTGATTGTTTGATGGTAAGGTCACAATCCCCGTTTCCTTTTTGCATTTATGTGGTATATCTTTGCTCATCCTTTTATTTTTAATTTTTGCAAACACTTTATTTTCATGTGTCTCTTATATGTAGCATAGAGCTTATAATCTATAAAATGTTGTAGTGTACAAGCAAATCTTTTTATTGTAACAGATGATTTAGGCCCTTTCCATTTATTAATATGGTAAGTGTCCTTAGTTATTTCATATTATTTTATATTTTACATATGATATGTTATTTATATTCTCAAGTATTCTATTTGTGGTTTATTTTCTTTGGTATGTTGTTATTCTTCTAGTGTATACAAGGGTTTTTTTCCTAGTGATTCTTTCATATTTTGTGTTTATATGTCTTCTTTAGATATAATCCATTTTCTCTAAATGAGCACTGATATAGTTTGTAAACTTTCTCTTGTTTCTTTCTTCCCTTATCTAACTTGATATTTGCCTTTATACTTTCAAGCTTTAAATGATAGCCTTTGACTTCCAGTTATTGTACTTGAGTTAATCAGTAATTATTCCTTCTTTCTTAATTTTCCTTCCATTTTACTTAGTAGCATTATATCCATGTTATTAGGATATATTTTATTTGTATGTTGTTCTCTCAATCTTATTCTCACTTTTATTTTACAAGTAAATTCAGTCATTGCCCATCATTTATATTTTTCTCCCAAAAGTATCTCATCATTCTCTATCACTTGTCTCAGCAACAGGTCATGGGAACAATATTCTTTGACTTTGTGGACATTCACAACTGTCTGTCCATACTTTTTATATTTGAAGATCAGCTTGGCTTAATATTCTGTTCCTTTAGTGCCTTTTAGATTTTGTTCCACTGTTTTCTGCTATTGAAATTTTCTGTTACAAAGTCTGGTGCAAAACTCATTTTATTTTCTTTATTAATGACTAGGTAGTTTTGCTTGTAGGCACAAAGGATTCTTTAAAAAATTTTAATATGTAATAATTTTAGCAGGATATGTTAGTGTTTAGCATCTGGATCTTTATTTTTTACATATGTATCCTTAAAATTTTAATGTTTTCCTAAATTATAGGTATTTTTTAATCACCTTTGTTTTCTCCTTCATTGACTCTAATAATAGACTCTAATAATATTTTAAAATTCTGTCTTTAGTCCTATTTATTTTCTTTCTTTTTCTCATTTTTCTCTCTGTGTCTGATGTGTTTTCCATTCTATTTTACCTTGTAGTTATTGTAATGGGATCTTTTGTAAAAAAGTTTTTAACATTTTTAATGGTTTTTCATTCTTTCTTAATTTCTTTCCTGAATTCTGTTAGTTTCATTTCACATTTTCCTGTTGTTTGGACATCACTTCATCTCCATTTAGCTGGAAAACTTCTCTCTCTCTTATATGTATGTATAATTTATACCTATGTACCCATATATGTATACATATGTGTAGATATATGTATATTTCTATATTTCCACTTCTTCTAGATTTACAATTGTTTCCATAATAAAAAATTATGTTAGAATATTATGTTGTGCTTTTTCTCTGCACTGTGGAACATTTTCCTGATCTGTTTCTTCATCTGCAAGGGGCAGGGGTAGGTGTTATTCTTTTCCTTTTTTCTTTTAAATGGTGCCTCGGTGTGGATGTAATTTTTGTAAAAGAAGTGTTAGATTAGAATGAGTCAAATATTTCTACACCACCAATCTGAGGAGGATGCTGTGAAGAAGGGAATGGGAAGTGCCAGAGTATTACTTTCCCAATTTCTTAGCTTAAGGGTTCCCCTTCTGCTGCTACTCAGTGCCTTGTGTAGCCAGTTGTGCTCGGACTCTTAGCGCCAGGATCCTGAGCAGTCCTCCTTCTTTGCCACCATGCCTAGGACACTCAGGGCCACTCCTCCCATCCCCTCCACTCCTGTAGTTTGGCTGGTTTGGGTTGTGGTCCCAGGCCATTCTTACAAGTAATTTGGTATTTGTGGTGATGGTGGGGTTATCTTCTTTAATTTTGCTAAAAATGTAGTATGTGAAGTGTGTGCATGTGTGTGTGTGTGTTATAACAGAAAGGGTGGTTTTTGTTTTATTTGTTGCTTTTTTTAGTTTGAAAAAGAAGAATTGGAACTTAATAATATTTCTCAAAGCCATATAGTGCTGAGAGATAAAGAAGAGAAAGAGCAAGTTTCTCGATTCTCATTCCATTCCAACAATCCCTTCTGCCAAGATAAGTCCTGTCTCTCCATTCCTATACCGAAGAGACACCCTCACACTTAAGGTCTCTAGAACGTTATGCATTCTGTGCATAAGACCTTATGTAGTTTGTAGAACTTACGCATTCTGTGATTCTATGATGCAGTTCCATAACATATTGATTATGTTAGTCTTATTTCCTTCTTCTCACTCAAGTTATCATTGTCAAAAGCAAAGAAAAATTGGCCTGCTGATGAAATAATGTGGCATTCCACTGAAGTGAGAAAAAACAGAAGCCCTGGGCAAAAAATTCAAGCCTGATTTTACCTACAGATACAATTAACATTCTAGTCAGCTTTCAATTAATTATTCAAAGCTTGATCCTGCTCTTGTAGATTTGTTTGGTTTAGGCTTTGTGTTGGCAGTTTTACAAAGAGTTTGCCTGAGGCAAGCAGTAAGTGGAAGTCTATCTTAGTTCACCATGTCTGGCTGCGCCCTATGATAAAAGGTTTAATGGGAAGGCAATTCAGTTTAGTTGAGGTAATGGACATTCACTGGGTACCAGTTGCTGGAGATAGATTTAGAGCTAGACCAGAAACAGTTCCAACTCTTCTAAGTAAGTAATCAGTGTTCCTCAAGTAAGTAATCTCACTTCACATGCAGTGAGGTTGAAAATGTTGACTGAAGAATGTTTTCTAGTCTCTTTTTATCCCCACTAGCCTATACAAACAGGTATATATTTGGTTTTCTTCTGGTTTTCAGGGTTCTATAAACTTCAGAACAGAGACCTGTTCTGTCTTGTATATTACTGGATTCCTCATGGCCATCACAGCACCCAACATAACACATACACACACAATATTGAATGAATACATAAGTATATTACAGGCAGAGCTCTCATATCACTTTATTGTTCTGATAACTGTGGATTTTATATATCTTGAGAAACATGTAGAATATCAACTTTAAATTATACCCAAATTGTCAAATATCAAATATCTTATATTGATATTTTAGACTGACTTAACTCTAATAATTAAGTCATATTTGAACGATGTAATCTAATGACCTTGTATTAAGTAGTTCAGAAAAACAGTTCACAGTTCGTTTCTGCTTAAATGGTGTATGCTGTATGTATAGTTTTCAGATATGGTTGTGATTTGAAATAAAAAAGACAAAGCCTCATATTGCAGTTTCCAGACCTGCTCTGTTTGTCCTTCAGCAAAAGACTTAAACTTTCCAAGCCTTTGTTATTTCATTTGTAAATATAGATAATTTTACTCTATAACATTCAATGAACCGATATCTAATGTATAGCTATTATGAAGCACTACTTTTCCTATCTCTTCTTCACTTTTCTTTTGTTCTCATTTTCATTCTGTACCATGTTCAGAACTCTATTCTGAAATTTTTCAGAATAAGAGTATTACTGCATCACATTCATTTTCAACTTAAACACATCATTTCCTATTTAGTTGAAATGAATATCATTAAGAGTTCACACATCTGAAACCTTGAAAATACACTGTCTGTTCAAGGACCAGTTGATAGGAAAAGTAAGAGTTTCACTAAATGTAGAAATTTAATGATGTTTTCCCAGACATTAGCTGTTATTCTGAAAATTAAAACAGGGAGTTAGTAAGGAGACTTGAATATGACATAAAAGAATTAAATTTTTTCTTATAAACTTATGGCCTGGGAGCCATGTAATTAAATACCATAAAGGTGCAGAATTCTATTTTTCGCCCCTGGAAACATCAAAATTGCCTCTGTCATTAGCTTTTAGAATTTCAGTCTTGACCAACATTTTTCTAGTCTCATTAAAACTATGCATTAGTATTTAGTGACTTGTAAAAGTAAACTTTTTTCTAGATAGTTTTGTGTGCCTGTACTATAAAATATGTCTAAATTAATACATGGTATGAGAAGGACCACAATTTAAAATTGCCTTCTTTCATTCTTATTTATTCTTAATGTACAGTAAATGAGTCATAGAATAGATCATTTGTCTTTATAAAATTTGAAATTTTGTTTATTTCCTCTTTTTGAAAGATAATGAGTAGCCTATTTAGAAATTCCCTCTGCCCTGGCCAGTACAGCTCAGCTGGTTGGAGCATCATCCTGGAACCGAAAGGTTGTGGATTTGATTCCTGGTTGGGGCACACACCTAGGTTGCAGGTTCCATTCCCTGCCTGGGTGCAATCACGTGTGACCTCTGGTCTGGACACCCATGGGAGGCAGCCACTCAGTGCTTCTCTCTCACATTGACGTTTCTGTCCTTTCCTCTCACTCTAAAACCAATGGAAAAAATGTCCATGGATGAGGATAAAAAAATCTTTAGAAATTCCTTCTATGAAGAAGAGGATTAAATAATTTTTTAAAATTTTGTTATGTAGCTTTTTGTTTCCTTGCTTCCTGCCAAGTATTTTCAGAAATGTTAAACTTCTCTTTGTGAATTTTTTCCCATGAAGTGAAGACAAATGACTAATTTTCATGCAAAACATAGTATTTAGCAAAAATAAAGTAACTGCATGAGTGTTCTAGGGCTGCTGTGACAAAGTACCACACCTTGAATGCATTGAACAACAGAAATGTATTGTCTCAGTTTTAGAACCTAGAAGTCTGAGATCAAGGTATTGGTGGGGTTGGTTCCTTCTGAGGGCTGGGAGGAGAGGATTTATTCAAGGCCTTTCTTCTTGGATTTTAGATGGTCATCTTCTCTCTATTTCTCTCTACATCACCTTCCCTGTATGCATGTCTTTGTGTCAAATTTCCCCTTTTACTATAATGCATCAGTAATGTTGGATCAGGCCCCACCCTAAAACAGAAGAATTTTTTTTGCAGGGGGGCATGTACAGTTCAACCCATAACAGTAATCATTTAAATATGAGCATTCTTTTCCACTCAACTTAAAGTCCCTCTATAATGGTAAACAGTATTATCTTAGTCTATACTATTTAAAATAATATAAAAAGGATTTTCATATCTTTGTTAGCTTTCAGGTAACTTTCAACATTTTCTTTGGTTTAACAAACTGCCCCAGCAGGGCCATCACTCACTATTCACCATGACAAATCATCCCCTGAGACTCACTGATGTGCATTTTGAGACACATGAAGGATGGAAACCCAGCCTTGTTAAAGTAATACAGTCAGTATGTGGCAGAGCTGAGATTAAAATATGTATCTGGTTGACTCTAGAGTTAATTGTATTTGCATGGTCAACAATATCCGATCTTAAAATGTACATTTGTTATTTATCATTTTTATGAATATACTACTAATAAAAATTAATAAAAATACTGATTTTACTCATTGTAAATATAACAGATATTCAATGAAAAAAATTAGGAAAAATTCCTCCTGAAACTATAGATGAATATTAAAATTACCCATAATTTCACCATCAAAAAATAATTTTTTAGCTTTTAGAATATATGTGCAAATATTTTATAATTCAGTTTTTATATTTTTATCTGTATAACTACATATGTAATTTCACATGTTACTAAAAGTTGTCTGCAAAAATGTTTTTAAATCTCAAATCATTTGTCCAATTAAAAATGACCCCCATCTTCCCGATGAATTACTTGTCAATTTTTTAAAAATAAGAATTATTTTCCTTCTTGCATTCTTCTGGAGAACATAGCACGAGCCTGTAAAATTGCACCTGGAATTTAACTTTCTGTTCTTATTTACTACTGTAGAGTCTCAAGGAATGAGTGTCCCAGGACAGAGTGATGGCAGGGGCAACAGCCAGTACTTCCTTTTTTTTCTGCTCTCTGCTTCGGCTCTGAAGCCAGGACTTCTACACAGGCATGGAAGTACTTGAATAAGTAGCCCTTTCTATTCCCTCTCACTGACATAAAAAATGGGATATGTCTGAGCATAAAGGCCCACCAAAAAATCCCGAGGCAGAAACAAGGAGAAAACCTTTGGTCACCCTCCTGAATATAAAGAGAAGAGCCCAGAGGAGTGTGATGTCCATGGCAACTGTGTGTAACTATTATAGAATTTAGAGAACCTACTGAATTGTTTTGGAGGATGACCAGGGCACTTACATCATGTCCAATGTATAGCACCCGGCACAGAACTGAGGGTGGGACCGGTGCTGAATACATTCTTTTTGTTCGATTGTAGTATCCTTCCAAGGCCTCTCCAGGGAGGTAGCCAACCATCTTGCCTTTTTATGTTATATGACTTACACACCTACTCTAACCATGTCTTCTTCTAAATACATTAGGATCTATTTGACATTTAACCACTTGTAATCTGGTGGTTTGAGGCTTGACTCTGAAAGTTTTGGTGTGGTAAGTCTGGAGTCAGTCCTGATGAAATGCTAGACTCCGGCAGGTGCTCTTTGGCAGTGAGGTGGTTGGCCTGGCTTGCCCAAGCACAGTAGTGTAGTTGATTATGACACTCCCCTTACAGATGTGGTTGTTTACAATGGCCCCAGAGGCCCTAATGGCCCAGGCTCATGCATCTTGTTCCAAGGCTTGTAAATGGACCTAGAATCTGTTCACATTATAAATCTGGCCTTGTTCCAGCTGGTGGTGATAGGAGCTTTTTACCCTCATGGAAGGGAGTCAGAGAAACTTCAGTGCCAGAAAAAATGAGATCTCCGTGGGGTTTCTACTAACAGTGTTTAAGGTTGTTTTGTAGTGCAAAGGTCCTGACTCTGTTCCCAGTGTATCCCCTACACTCCTGAGTCTACAGTCATGTGTCTGCATGAGGCAACAGATGGCGTCGCTGCGACTCATTTACTTTATAACTGTTTGTCCTTATACTCCCTTATGATCTACTTTTTGAAATCATTGTGACAAGTTTTCTACTCTTATGGAAAATTCCTCTCATGGTTAAAGCTTTTAGTGAGTGCTATGAAGCTTAATAACTCTCTCTACTGAATGGAAATAATTATGTGCTTGTTCATAAAATGTACTCATGGTCTCGTTTAGTCATTAGAAAGGCTAGAATACTGATTCTGAAATATGAAAAAAATCACAGGCAAAAGAGCCATATCGAACAGTTCCTTTCTTTCTGAGCTCCTTGGAGACAGACTAACAAATCACTTAATATTCAAAGCAATGATTTGTTGTTTGATTTTATATCAGAAAACCTACATCTTCTTTTAAAGATTAAGCTTCCACATATTCTCTTATTGGAAAAGGTATTTGAGAAACTACACCTCAGGCTTCCTATTGTTTCACTGGAATCTTTAAGACTTTATTAACATATATTGCCAAAAATTTGTGACAATATTGGATATACCTTGAGCATATTATGCTTATTATGTTAAGTACAATAAGTAAGTCATAAAATTCTAAGAACATGTGATTTCACTCACATATGGGATATAAAACTGAAACTCACGGTCACAGGCAATAAATAGTATGGTGGTAACCAGAGAGAAGGGGGATGGAACTGTAGTAGGTAGTAAAGGGTAAAGGGGGCCCAATATATGGTGACAGAAGATGATGTGACATTGGGTGGTGGCCACACAATGAAATATACAGATCACGTATCATAGAATTGTATGCTTGAAACCTATATAATCTTATTTACCAATGTCACCCCAATACATTTAATTAAAATTTTTTTCTAGTTGACATTTAATTAGTCACTGTGTACATGTGTTTTGGCTATCAGAATAAAAGTGTGGCATTTCTAAGCTGCAGTGTATAATAGGTGGTTCTCATGCCCTTTTATTGTTAAGTAATTAAAAATTATTAGAGCATATGCTTTTAAAAGTGATCACAGATACCTGTAAAGCCTATTTTGTTAATATTGGCAAGCTCTCCCTTCTATTTAAATTTTTTAATCTTGTCACAAATAATTGCGTTACTTTTAGGACCCCTTGTTGCAGAGACATGGCCTCTAGCCTCACCCTCTAAATTAATCAGACCTCTTTTTGTTGCAGGTGACAGAAATCCATTTCAAAATACCTTAAGTTTTTCCAATAACAAAAAATAATAATGATGACAATGTATTAGGTAGTTTAGCCAGAAGGATAGTTGAAGACTTATAACTAAAAGAAATAACTGTAGAGCCAGAACCTCAGAGACTGACCTCATTATTAATGGGACATTTTTCTCTGTCAGTCTCCTACCTCCTCCTGGCTTCCTCTGGAAGCAGGCTCTTTCTATCTGAAACGGGAGAGGGCCGCACAGCCTGTTACCAAAAAGCTTCTTTTGTCATCGTTAATCCATCGATACAGGGAAGGATTCTGCTTGGCTCATTGGTTGGGTTACTTGTTTATTCTTTAGAAACGTTGCTGTTTATGGGAAAGTGAGATAATACGACTGGCCATTCCTGGAAATTGGAAAGTGAGGAACAGAAATAGGAGCCCTTATATGAAGTGAGGGAGTGATGGCTTGCCAAAGGACTGGAGGCTAAGCAGTCAGAAACGTCTGGCTGCACATCCTAAGGCTATATACCCTTTCTCTCACGCTTTGCCCCAGTGTACACAGAATATCCTTTTTCCAAACTCCCTTACCCTCTCATTTCTTGCATTCCCTCTGGATAATTGACCTGTAAGTAATCCTCTCAGACTCGTACAGATAGGACAAAGTCAGCTGCTTTATTTCACTTCTAATTTCAATGGATTAAAAAATGCCCCTAGTGTTCTTTTTTGTCCTTCCAGGTAGATTATCATGCTTAGGAAAAAATTAAATGGATAAATTCAGGGGCTATAGTCAAAATATTGTATAACACCTACATAAGGCCCGGGCACTGAACGATCAGAATTAGTGTTGATTTTTGTGTTGGTACTACATTGCCAAGGCCCCTGCTGTAACTCAGGCTTTGGTTTCCCAGTTGCTGGATAGTGACAGGATTCTAGGTATCCTGAGGGCTGGGGCAGGTTGATGAGGTCGAGGACTCAGGGGAGCCCAAAGCAGCAACTATCGGGTTGGCCAAAAGGTTCATTTGGGTTTTTTTCGTAAGACGGCTCTAGTAGCACTTAGTTGTCTTTAACTTCATCTGAAACAATTTTGTTAGATTGTATTGTGACAGCTGTCATATCAGTCAGTGTGTGTTTTAAACTCATCAAAATTGGTAAATTTCTGTGTAGCCAGTTTAATATTGAAGGCATAAGAAAAAACACAACATATTATACTTTATTATTTCAATAAAGGAGAAATGCAACTGAAACACAAAAAAAGATTTGTGCAGTGTATGGAGAAGGTGCTGTGACTGATCGAATGTGTCAAAAGTGGTTTGCAAAGTTTCATGCTGGAGATTTCTTGCTGGGTGATGCTGGTAGACCAGTTGAAGTTGATAGCAATAAAAAAAATTGAGGCATTAAATGAGAACAATCAATGGTATGCCATGCAGGAGATAGCCAACATAGTAAAAATATCCAAATCAATAAAATCATTGGTGAAAATAAAAAATGTGTCTCTTAGTTTATGGAAAAAAAACATAAGACTTTTTGGCCGACCCAATAATGATCAATCATAGAGACTGTCCTAACACTTTTGCAATGTCAGGTAACCACTGATTATTCAATCTGGTTTACCATGTAAATTTGTAGGATTAACAGTTATTTAAGATAATTAATTCTGCATAACCAATAGTAAGAGAATTAAATATTTGGGTTATCAATCCAAAAATGATGTACTTTTTAAATAGTTCTATAGCTTGTTTTATGTTCATTTTGTTTTTCTTTATTTCTAATGGGTCACTAAACTCCTTGAATTTATATGCAAATTTTTGTAGGCATATGGTATATTTATGATTTTTGCCCCTGGGGAGAAGACTCCCAGGTTCTCTAGTGGGCATACACACTATGTTAAGAAACACTGTTATAAAATGTCATGTTTGTACTTTTCTGTAAATGCTTGAGAATACATCAAGATCATATAAGAGTAGTGTTGGGTAATTAACTTACAATTTAAAAAGAAGTGAGGTCATAGCACATGTCTGATACCTCACTGAAAATTTCTCTCTGATATTACACCATGTCTATGCTTACACTTGGCAACCACATTAATGATCAGGGAAGGAGTTTAGTTTGTAACCATTTAGCTTAGCCCACTACTGATTCTGAGTCACATGAACTCACAGGTAAAGACTACTCGTATTCTTGTATTAGTTCTCTGGAACTTTTTCACAAGGTGATATGATATGAAACTGCTCAATAACGAAGATAATTGGGCCTAAATCTTGTTTACATCTTTTATAGAACTCTAAACAGGAAGGTGTCAGTTTGCAATTTGTAATGAAGGAAACTGGCCTAAACTCTAGTGGGGATGTGTAGTAAGCCAAAAGATTAAAAACCGAATGGGGTCAGAGCAGTCTCTTTGACAAATGGTCAAGTCTAACCTTTGGCTCCAGCCAGGCTAGACCACGCCTTTGGAGACAGTTGGCCCTGGCGGGTGTGGCTCAGAGCACCGGCCTGTGAACTAAAATGTCCTGGTCAGGGTACATGCCTGGGTTGTGGGCCAGGTCCCTGGTTGGGGGTGGGGTGTGGGAGGAAACCCATTGATGTTTCTCTCCCTCCTTCCTTCCCTACCCACCCTCTGAAAATAAATAAATAATAAAATCTTTTTTTTCAAGATAGACAATTGAGAAGGAAGAAGTCTATTATTAAGACAAACAAACAGTTCTAGGGGTACTTCCTTGAACAGTCCTGTGTGTGTTTATTTATCTTGAAATTTTTTTTTTAAAGAACCTACACAATATGAAAGAGTATTCTCAAGGCCCATGAAATAAATTGGTGAGTTAGGACTACACAAATTTGGGTCAATGATTCTATTATGAAAAGTTAAGGAAAGTAAACTTTTGGGTGTTACATCTGATTATGAAAATCTAGGACTCGATTTTTTATAGGTTTCCAGTCTTCCTTGCTTATTACATCTGATGATCAAGCTCAGGTCTTCCCATATAAATTTATTTTACTGAGTTTGTTTTGGAAGAATATGAAATTTTGCAGTTTTACTTTATTAAACTCATGAATGGCTTCCTTAACTTTTCCTTTTTGCATGTTTTTCTTCTACTATTGCCTATTTTTTTTCTTGTTATTTGTTTTGTGTTGTTTTTGATACTCAACGCATCTTGTCAAATGTAGCACTAATCCCACATTTTGTGTCTAAAATAAGACAATTCATTGGTATGAACTGAGGGAGAAATTTCTTTATGAAGGTAGCTGAGGTAAAATTCTAGAAGGCACTAGGTTCATTGACTTAGTCAACAAGTATTTATCGTGCAGTTGTTAAGTTAGGCATTAGCTACACCAATAGCAGTGAACAAAATGGACCCATTGTGTTCTCTTAGGACATTTACATGGGGGAGGCTGACATGAGTTAATCAGGTAAACAAATAACCATTTAATTATAAGTGCACATGAGTTACAAAAAAATAAAAAGATCAGAGACATTTGAAAAAGTGATAGAGGGGGTTACCTCAGATGAAGAGAGGGGCAATGTTATAACAAACTTCTTTGGGAAGGAAATACTTTAGCTATGACCTGAAGAATGAGAAGGTGTCAGCAAATATTGATGAAGGAAAATCTTAGTAGATGGAGCACCATGTACAAAGGTCAATTGAGAAACCGAAGGAAGGCCAGCATGGCAGAAATAAATGAGAGAGAAAATGGCATTTAATGAAAAGAACATTGTGACAGCCCTGATGTGGTTCACCAGATATGTGACATTTTGCTTCTGTCTGGACACAAGGTTAGATTATACTTCCTGGCTGCCATATGTTTAGTGGAGCTGTGCTGCCAGGTCTGGCCAGGGAGGTGATGTATATAACTTTCTGGTCTGTTCCTAAAAATAAGGCTAGTTGTGGATCAGATAGCCTTTGCACTGGACTGGGATATCCTAGCCACCAGAAAGACAAGGAGGAAAGTTGGTTTTGGACACTATATGAGGGGAGTGAGAGAGAAAGATCTCTTACAGAGGGAGAATTGAGGGGTAAAATGATTTTGTATTATGTTGGAGTAGGTTCTGCTGTAGTGAGGGGTGGGGAATGGATGGGAAGAACTTCTCCATCATGTAGACGAGGAAGAAAAGGATGGGAGGTAGTGTCTCTGATCTTGACGAAGCTACCTTTTCAGGTTCTAATTACCACATAGCAATAAAGAAATAAATGATAAAGAAATAAAAAGTAAAATGTTTGTGACTTTCCTTGGCACTGAGAAATTTCCTGAGGGGTCCAAGACTCAAATCCTAAGGCCTGACTGAAAATAATATATCTTCTCCCATTAATGGCTTTGGGAAGACTCAATATTTTGTAGTCTCTTCTTGAAGTCAGACCAGAAACATTATATTGAGCTGTAGTCTCAGAATGGGGTATGTGAAGGCATTGCAAAGGTTACCTAATAGGGGGTAATTTTAAGAATATCATTTTCAAACTCTCAATTAACATGTGTTCCCTTTCTGAAACAGGTCTGCCTGAGAACCAATTGCATGGAGTTACAAATTCTCCTTTCCCAATTTCCCTTTTCATAATTGTCCCTCTCCCAGTTTACCAAAGAAACAGTCACCTCTTTCCCTCCCCTAATTTCACTATGGTACATTGCTATGGAGAATATCTCTAATTTTTCAGTAGAAATGAAAGGACAATTTGAAATACTATCTTGGTAGTAGTATAAAATACTAAATAACTTTAGTGATTGAGTAACAATTTTTTTTGTATAAGATAAATGATTTCAATTATTTGCTTTTAACAAAAGAAAAGGAGGACCTATTTCAAATCTAAAGCTGATACAGTTGAGAGTTACTTTTGATATCACATCATCACTGGGTTTTGGGGTGTTTTTTGGTATGTGTCAGGATTTCAAGGGGTTTAATGATATTATCATAATGAAAACCCTCCCATTCCTAGATATTTATTTATATGTAGCACTTACATATAAACTAATTTAAATTGAAGTTTAAGAAAAGAAATCTAGAGCTAAGAAAAGTAAAAAATATCAGCTAAAAACCTTTAAAAATCAATAGTAAACAGCTGGATGTGAAAGGGCGATTAAAAATGGGTGGTGAGCAAGAGTTCAGAGGATGGTGAACAGAGAGAAGTGTGACCTTCTCTCTCTTCCTTCGGGTAAGGGCTGGAAGCTTGTGCCCCCATGAATAGGGATGTCCTTATAAGGTTAGGCATGTTTCTTTAATATAAATTGCTGAGGCAAGGGAGTGGCTGAGCTTGGCCCAAAGCACACAATTACCCTCTATTTTAACATTGGGTGGGAAAGTCTATTAAGATGGGATATTTCTGCCTAGATAAAGCAAGTTCTGGCTTGCCAGGCTGGCATGGAAGAGAAGGGGATTGTACAGCCTTGTATCAGCTCCAAGATGCACCTCTTTTCCAATGTTGTGTTTACCTGTGGTAGGGTTGGTTGTCTCTGGAAGTCAACAGGGGGTTATTAGACAATGAAAGATGTCCCTGCACACAGAGCAGAGCCTTGATTCCCTCCTCCCTTTCCCCAACAGAAGCACGTCTGTGCCCTCCTGCCTCTGATGCCTGTAACTGAAGAAGGGACATCTAACATCATTCTGTCCACAGCGTTGGGGGGACTCTAAATCCTACACCTGTCTGGGGCCAAGAGTGTCCCAATAGTGCATGCTGCCCAGCAAGATAAAGGAAGCCCTTAGGTCAGCTTGCTGAGTTTGTGGTGAAAGAAAGGGGCATTTGGATGAATGGGACTGATGGCATGCTTATGAGTCTCATCTCTTTCTGTCTTTTTTTTTTTGATAGAGCCAATTTCTCTTCTAGTGGCCCTTAGCTATTTTCCAGCACCCAATAGTTTAAGCCATGCACTGCCTGTGAAAGCCGTTCCCCCATTTCCCCATGCCCATATCCGCCACTCTGGGAGTAGGAATCCTTTTCTCCCTTGGGCCCTGCAGATGCTGCTATTTAAAAGGCCACTGTGACCATTATCTTATCCTACTACGGTCCTTTGTCTGAGGTGTGCAGTAGTGATGAATACATTTCTGCTGATGCATGGATATGCATATGAAATAACCTGAAAGCTTAAATCATTTGCTTTAAAACCGAATGCAGGTATGTCAAGGAATTCGCTGTGTCTGTCTTTTAGTGAGTATTTCTTAAATGGGATGCCTGACAGTAACTTGTCAGAATCTTTCTATGCCTTTTCGTAGAGGCACCAGCCTTGTGAGTGTCATGTCACTTAGTATGTTTTTCTGGTAACTTTTTCCCTGGGAAGATCATTTTGCATTAAGACATGTATTTCTAGAAGCAGAGAAATGTCTGACTGAAATAAGCACTTATGGAAGTTAAAATAAGAATGGTGTGCTTTTTAGTAGCATGTCAGAGCTTTTTCTTTCATGAAAATGTCAGGCAAAAGTATCTGATGTGGATAATAAGAATTTCTTCTCTAAAAACAAAATAAAGAAAAAGGAAAAGAATCCAATGGAATCGTTTAGTATTCCTATGCTATTACTACATTTCAGGTAGAACTTTCAAATCAATGTTATGATAAACACATTATAAAAAGTAAGCATTCGTGTACGTTGTAAAATGTCACGTTGAATATAAACATCCCCAGGTCTCACAAAGCCTGTGCACACGAGTGAGATTACATTCACATCAGTGGCAGTGTGTCTTAGCGCCCCACCTTCATGGCTGCAGCACTTCAGACTCTCTGTTCAAATGTCCTCCCAGTATATTTGGGAGCCGCTGATGTTTTATATGTGCTGAGGATGACGGTGCTCATCACTGTCCCTCATCCCAGCTCCTCTAGTTGTTGCCCTACAGGATAAGGCTGTCCTCCAAGCCAGACCATGCTGGTGGGGCCCAACCCAATCTGTTCCGACAATGCATTCGTAGTCTCTACTTTTCTCAAATCCATGCTGTATTTTGTTACCTAGGCTATGAAGCAGAACTGTTTTTCTGTTTTTGCTCAGAGGTTTTTTTGGGGGTTTGTTTGTTTGTTTGTTCATTTTTTTAAATGAGTATGGTTACTTCATCATGTAACTACAACCCCTCTATCCATTTGGGCTAAAAGTTTACCCATCAAGTTAGGGTGGAGGTAAAAAAGGTAGTAGACACCATGACATCCCTCACACTCCCGGTGGATTAGTCAGCTGAGGCTGCCAAAACAAAAATGCCACAGAATGAATGGCTTAAATTGCAGAAATGAATTTTCTTACAGTTCTGGAGGCTAGAATTACAAGGTCATGATTCCTGCCTGTTTAGGTTTCTGGAGAGGTCTCTCTTCCTGGCATACCTATTAGGGGTTAGGACTTCAAAATATGAATTTTTGAGAGGACACAGTTCAGTTCATAGCACCTATTATTCTCTTGTCTCTTTTTCTCCTCCCTTTAATACCACCAACTGTAAATCCTAAGAATAAAAATTTTTCCCATCTCAAAAGCTAAAAATGACTATGCAAATTTTCTCAGACAAATGGGTGCCACCATAGCAAATAGCCATGTTACAAGGTCCATTTTAAGCACAGTTAGGCCAGCTATGTACTTAATAGGTATCAAAGGATTCATAACTTCTCTGGGACATGGAACACTTAAGCTTCATTCTGGAATATTTCCTTGCCTCCCTCAGGGATCCCACCTCTATCCAACACTGTGATATAGCTCCCTCTTGCCATAGGGCAGCCTCTATAAGCAGAGTTAAGGCTACTGATACATTCGGGGATCATGAGAGGAGCACGAGTGGCTGGCTGAATTATTACTACCTGCCAGAACTTGGAGAGCTGTTGAACCTCTCCAGCACTTTTATTTTTCAGCAAAACAGAATGAATAATTCTGATCTTGCAGAACATTCGAAAACTGGAAATAATATAGTAACTTGTGTCCAGGGTTATGCCTGGAACACGGATTAGTAACTTGATATATGATGCTTAGAAGAAGAAGGAAAAATCTGCTCAAGGTTACTCTGAAGTGATCAAAGGCCCTGGCTGGTGTAGCTCAGTGGATTGAGCACAGGTCTGCGAACCAAGCAACTGCAGTTCAATTCCCAATCTGGGCACATGCCTGGGTTCAGGCCAGTTCCCAGCATGGGACGCATGAGAGGCAACCATACATTGATATTTCTCTCCCTCTCTCTTTCCCTTCTCCTCTAAAGATAAATAAAATCTTAAAAAAAAAAAGGTGAAGTGATCAAAGTAATCTTTTCACTCACCAAAAGAAACTAGAGCGTTTTTAGAAGGAGAGGGTTGGGAAACCCTGCTAACTAAATTAGATAGGCAGTAAGGTGCAGAAATTCTCAAAATTTTGGGAATTTGGTATCTCTGAAGACACAATGGTATCTAATATACTATCTCTCTTTCTCTTTTTTTCTTTATCATTTTTATCTATTTTGATTATTTGCCAGTATTTTTATGAATTCAGCTACTTCTTACAATTCTACAAATCTTCATCTAGTTTAAAGGTATGACCTACTTAGAAACCTGTAATTTAGAGTAAGTCGAAGACCTTATCATAGATTTTTCTGAAGATGTAACATATTTGTAAATGCATTATAGCAAAACAATGGCTATCTATAAAACACAAAACTAAAAATGACACGTGTATACAGTTTATTATAATGCAATTCATAAAAAACTTTGTTTTTCTGTAAAATGTAATCATTACTATAAAATGACATAGAGAACAATATAAAGCCCACATTTTCCTTTAGATTTAATATACAATTTCAATGCATAAAGAAAAATATGCACGATTTTAAATTGCTAAACATGGCTTATTGAGATCGTGTATGGAGCAGTGAAAACAATTCATAAACTCCTAATGTGTGGACACAGACACCTGGAGAACTACTGTTGGTCACACCCCAGGGAACAGTCACTCTGGTCTGGCTGGTGTCACTGACAGGACACCTGCTGGCCCTGAGAACTCCCTTGTTCAACTTGGCTCTCAGTCTTTGCAAGTTCCTCCCTCAAGCATGCTGAAATTTCTAAAACATTCATTTTAATGAAAAAAATATGTATATAGGTAGAATATAGCTATTATTATTTTTATTTGGCAAAGCTTTTCATGTAACCCAAGCATATTAATTAGGCCTAATTAGTTTGAAAACTTTTCTTTTATAAGGAGAGAGGATAATCCTGGAGGTTCCAAGGCCCATTGGAATAACCCAAAGTTTAAAAAAAAGTCTCTTCGAATTTAAACTTTGGGAAGGTTGTCAAATATACTTAACCAAATGACCATAACATAAATGTTTTTTGTAAACCTGGGTAAAATAAACACATATTTCATGGTAATAACTTTAAAAGACATTAATCAAACTTAAACACAGTTTCACATCAAATATTTTGTCCAGAACAAAGGATCCTGCCTAATTCATATAAGTATTAATCTCTTTAAGCCAATAAAATGTTACATCCCAGTAATGCCATCTGGAGGCAGGAAAAAAATGCACTATGTGTGACACGCAGACAAACACACACTGCCTCAAGACCATACGCGTAAAGACCGTAGACATAACCTGAATTACTAATTTTTGTAGAGAGACGAGGGCAACTTCAGCCACTTGAGATTTAAGCTTAAGGTTTAAAAGTGTTCCTTTTTTTTTTTACCTCAACCTTGTTTACATTTTTAACTAACAAGGCCTGTTGAGGCTTTTAATGAAAGCCTCAAGCACTGGAAGTAAAGGAAATTTCAATCAAAGGAATTAAGCAACAGAAGAGAGACTGGCTGTGTCCTTTTTCATTACAAGCTTAAACCTTTCACAAATTTCTATAGCCTTCACAACTTTCATATCCATTTAGAAATAACCATCTTTAGAACAATTTGTTACTGAACAAAAATGTGGGTTCAGCTGCCTGCCACCACAAAAGACAAACTCTAGAGGCAGAGATTGGTGAGAAAGGAAAGAGGTTTTTATTTGGATGCCGAATGATCTGAGAGAATGGGGCCTCCCCATCTCAAATCTCACCTCCTCTGCCACACCCAGACAAAACCCAGCCACCCTCAGCAGGACCAAAACAAAAGGCAGTTCCCAGAGTTCCTTCCATTTTAAAGTACTTGTCCTTTAGAACCCAAGGTGGCTGCTAAGTGGTCATCCAGGTAGCTTATCTTGTTCCCAGCTGCTGTCTGGCTTCAGATTTCCTCCCGGAGGCTGAATATGGTTCTCGCACTGCCATTAACCATGCAGCTTCTAGGGCAGCGGGGTCCCATGCTCCCAGGCTGAAGAGCACACAAGCACACCAGTGAATCCTCTACCAGCTCAGTGAGAGGGAGAGAGAGAGAGACTCTCTCCTGGAGGCCATGGACCATATGTCTGCCAAGGTCCTATGGCCGTTGGAGAGGACAGGCCAGTGCACAGTGCAAGTGTATGTCGCAAGCAGAAAGCGACAAGCCAGTGAGGGGTCCTCTGGGTTTATATTAGCTTCAGGTGTGGGACAGACCAGGCACTTTATCAGGATGACCAATTAATTTCCTAATCTTTTGTGTGATTCAGGTGGGTCCACCTCCCAACCAATGCCTTCTCCCCCCTTGCTAGACTGGCAGGCCTCTTCGGTATAGCGCCTCACCTGTTGCATTTGACTTCTTTTGTGCTTGTGCCTGCCTTCCCCTGGTCTCATCCCCAATCTGGTACCAAAGTGGGTAGGAGGACTTTTTCCCTCTATCCAAGATAATCTTGCTAGGCTTTCATGTGCTCAGTGTAAGAACCTCCCCCTGCCGCCGTCTTACCTGAGGACAGAGGAGACTCCATGGCCCTCCATCAACTTCATGCCCACTCAGCCCTAGTTTCCACGTGCAGTGAGTTGGCCATACTGACAAAGAACCACCAAACCGAAAGCCTAAGTAAGGGACCCTGGAAACCCTGCATGGTCTCTCAGACAGTGCCAAGGGTGGCCTGAATGGGTGGGGCCGGGCATCCACTGCCTGGAGCATCCACAAGTCTTATGCTCTGTTACCTAAGCAGTGTAGCCTCACCATGGCCCTGGGTGGTTTGCAGTCTCCCCCAGTTATCCCTCCTGTTCCCTGCTCCCAGCAGTCCAGAGAGACTGTCTATCAGTATGAAATTCACTTACTTTCTTTTACCTCAAAAGTATCCCCATGCCTCATGCCTACTATTACCAATACCATAGAATTTCTTTACAACTTAATTTGAATTTTTAAACTTTCAGAAACCTCAGTTTCCAGTGATAACAAAAAGGGCAAGCAACTAGTATTCCCTAGATTGACTTTTATGAACATGTCTCCTAACCTGTAGAAACATTGGTTCCTTTATTGGCAAACACTTAAGCAACACACCTCTAACAAAGTGCGGGACGTTTATTAACATCTCCATATCCATTCCACAGCCTCTCTGCAACAACAGCCAAAAGCTCATGAATTCCAGACTTACCTAGTAGTCAATGTTTCATGTTATCATGTATTGTATGTTATTTCAAAATATCTAGATATTCAATAACTTTTATCAAATTTACCAATAGCTGAAATAAGTTAAATTGGTTTGCTCAGATCTGGCTGAGGTTTTCGAACCCTTTTTTTTTATAAGATTTATCTTCCCCCGAATTTGCATTTAAAAGATGGTCCAGACAAGAGTACTTAGAGACTAGGTGTTTGCATTTCAAAGACGGACTTTGGTTTCAGAGCCTTAGAAGTGGAGCAATGGGGTGTTGGCATTTATTAGCTTCAGAAGACTTCTTGTTTTAAAGACAGTTTCTAAAAATTTTTTATTAACTCCTTTTTTTTTAAAAAGAATTTATCTTCTAGAACCTTCTAATTTCCAAATCAAGATATACATTCCATTCATTTAGTTTAATTTTAGAGCCAGCATTTTTCTAATTTTTGTATGCAAAAAATTAATTTAGGCACTCAAAGAAAACTGCACTTTGGCCATTTTAAGTTGATACCATTTCTAGTTAAATCTTTCCATTTCTTTAAAGCACTTGCAAGTAATTTTTTCCTACGTCTCCAGGACTATTAATGAGGGCTGGAGTCTGGGAGTTTCTGGCCCTAGAGGCGCAATTTCCCACATTAATTTTTGTTTCATTTTGGGATATTTAGTCTGTACTCCAAGATCTCAGAAAGCAATTCCAATTGAAAAGCCAAATTAAAAACCAGCCACCCATTTTTCTTTCTTTCTGCCTTAGCCTGTGTGTTCTGTTAACCCTTAACCTTAATTCCACTTTGAGATTTAAAAAATATAGCTCCAGTGAAATCAGGGTCTCATACCTTAAAACAGGGAGTTCTGGAATTCCAAGTGAAACTCACTCAAGTCCACCCAATGCAAAACAAAGAGCCGGAGGGGGCACAATGGCCCCTTTCGGGATCCTGGCGCTGGGCCCAGGTCTGCAGAGAAGTCCTGGGGAGGCATCTCCAGAATCTTGTCACACTATGCCAAGTAAAGTCCGTGTAAGAAATGTTCAATCCTGTAGGGAATTTTTATGTGTTTATGAGGGGGGACCCCCCAAAAAAACCCCAGAATTATCTGGAAGGCAAGTGCCTTGTAATACAGGCTTCCCCTACTAGGTGTGTATTCTAGGAATTCATCTGTATCAGTGTACTAGCTGGTGGTGGTGTGAGAGGTTGTGTCCAGCTTCAGTGAATTTGTTTTGAAGACTCAATGAGTTTGTCCATTTCATGATGGGTGATTTATGAGCACAGCTGCCCACACTCTGCTGAGTGTTCAGCAGTTTTTGACTAAAAATAGCATGATCCCCCCAATGCCTCACTCTGCCTATTCATGCAATATCACCATGAATGACTTTATTTTGTTTCCTCAGATGAAAGAATGTCTTTAAGGGGAAACATTTTTCCCTTCCTGGAAGGGGTGGAAGAGGTGAAATAAAAAAACAATAGACACCCTAAAAGACATCCATGAGTTCAAAATCCATGAGTTCAAAAACTGTTTGAGCAGTATTGCATCAAGTGAAGAGTACTTTGAAGGTGGTCAGAGTTTAAACATGTAAGAGTAAATGCACAATTTTTTAATAAATAGATTCCATTTTGGGGGGTCCTCCCTCATAATTGAGACAGACTGATGACAATGGCCAGGAATCAAAACCTCAGTGAGTTGAGAAAATGCTCCCTATACTTTTTCTTCTTGAACTCAATTGGATTTTCTAAATTTGGGGCATATTCTTACATTTATACTACTAATAATAGTTCATTTGTTATTTTGAGCCACTGAATAATTGATAAGCAAATTAAAGAGAACTCTAGTATGTCTTTCTTCCTGACATTCAAGAAACTAGACTGAACTTTCCTCCCTGTGTCTTTCGATTCTAATTGACATTTGCAAAGCCAGGCACAGAGACCTGTTTCTGGGCCAAGGCAATCTTCTTTCCTGCTGTCCTAGTCTACAACATAGTCTGCCACCAAACACATGCCTTACCACAGGGTAAGTGAAATGCGGTGTATATGGGTGAATATATCAGATATCAGAGGACAGAACTTAGTTGTGTCAAAAGATGGTAGAGAATGCTATCCTTTTATTGCCGTATTTTTGAGATTTTTTTCCTCTTTTATTTTATTATTTCTTGTCTGTGCTCATTGACAAAGCATCAGAAGCAGAGTAGTTTCTCTGGAAAAATTATACACGGTGATGGATGATGGCATAATTGTGTGACTGTAAAATGCTGTACTGAGTACTGAGCTCCCTGCCAGGTTATAGAAGGAACACATGAGTAGATAAAAGTACAATAATTTTCTTTTTTCCTGAGTCTCAGGAGAAAATAATGCATATCAGCATAGATGGAAGCAAATGAGATTTGTTAAAAGAAGGAATTTAATGACGTAGCCCAAGTCAGGGTAATGATTCCGAATGAGATGACTCACCTAATGAAAGTATAAGCAAGAAAAAGTGTTGTTTTATCTTAAATTTTCTTGGTATTTTCCTGAAGTGATTTTATGCTTTAGGGAGGAGTCAGACTTTACAAAATTAGACAAAGTTGATAATACATGGTTAGATTATATTGACTGTATTTGAATATATTATTTCTATTTTCTAGGTCAACTGTCTACATTGTTCCAATGAAATGAGTTGGTTTTAAAAACTCTACTATGTTATCAAGAAATCACTCAAAAACATCTCTATGTACTAAAGGAAACTATCATGCAAGAATACACAGTGTATAGGGACATGAAATATTTTTTAAAGTCTTCATAAAAAGTTTAAGATCATGTAAGCTACTCATGTACTTAATTACCATAAGATATAATATAGAATGTGAATGTAAAACATTGTGAATGTAAAATGAATGTAAAACATTTCATATGTGTTAAAAAGAATACATTATGAACACACACACAGACATACACTATATCTATGACCACCTAGCTATTAAGGAATTAGGATTAGGCATAGATTCTATCTGACTTAGCCAATTTCTTAGTCGTAGTATAAAGAGCTTTTTGGGAGAAAGAGGCTTATAACTGAAAATCGGCTTTTCTTAGTCCTTTCGAGTTGAGCAAAAAGGGAAAACATAAAGGTCCAGAGTTACAATGCAAGGTGTGTATTCAAGGTTTACTAAGAATGACCCACTATTGTATTTGGTTTTCTGTCCTACATTAGGGCACAGACCTTGCCTAGAAGGTAAGAATATCTGCAGTTTCTTCTCTGACTGTAGTCAAGGCAGTGCAGAATGATGGATTAGGGGCATAGAATAGCAGTCACCAAATGCCCTTGCAAAATCAGGCAAATAGGCAATATCACATTTCATTATCTGACCCTGATGAGGCATGACATTTATATTGGGAGCAGAAATGCCAATATAATTGAAGGGTTTAGAAATGGCCCTTTGAGGAAGGGTGATGAATTATCCATTGACTCAATCTAAGGATAAAGATGGAGGAATAATACGGGAGAGTTTGATTTCATATGCATCATGTTCAGGAGACAGCACTTTAGCAGATTTTTAACGGCATGATCTTGGCTATTCATGTGGCTTGATGTTGGTGCTCAATATTAGAAATTTTAAAGTAGAAGAGCAGAAAATGAGAAGACCGCAAAGTGGGGGTTACCTGTGCCTGTTATGAGTACTTCCTGGATTTCTTCTAATTGAGAATAGTACGCAGAGATCTCTGATAATTGAAATTTTGCTCTGCAGTGAAAGGTAGTTGTGGATAGTGGCAAAAATTCTGGAGCTAGACATGCTGGTTTCAAATGTTAATCCCTCCTTTTATCAGCTGTGCGATCTTGAGCATAAGTATTTCACTTCTCTTTGTTCTCATTTTTCTTATTCATAACATGGGCACAATAAAACTTACCTTACAGTTTTGTTTCAAATATGAAATGAATCAATATTGTTAAATATTCAGAGCATATTGTGGGACAAGTTAAGCTCTCCCTCAATGTTAGTTGTTATAGACATATTTTCCCAAAATGAAAATGGCTTTATTATTTTTCATCTGATTATAAAAGTGACGTGTGCTTATTATTTAAAAGGTAGATTTTAGAGAAAGAGAGAAAGAAAATAAAACATTATATGGAATCAATTTACACTCAGATTACTACAGTTAACATTTAGGTATTATTCTTCCAGACAATGTTCTGTGCGCAAAAGACACACAATGTGTAAAATTACATCATGCCACATTGTACCAGGCCAATTTCCTTCTGACTCCTACTTCATCCCACCCCTAAAGTAAAAACACATTGACCTGTGACTCCATCATCTATCAAAATCCAATGCTCATTTTTCAAAACATTTTATCTATTTATTTTTAGAGAGAGGGGAAGGGAGGGAAAAATAGAGGGATGGTAACATCGATGTGCGAAAGAAACATCAATGGGTCATCTGCCCTCACATGTACCTAAGGGGGACCTGGCCCACAACCCAGGCATGTGCCCTGACAAGGAATGGAACCACTGACCTTTTGGTTTATGGTATGATGCTCAACTCAATGAGCCATGCCAGCCAGGGCAAAATCTAATGCTCTTTGAAACAATATCTTCTATAAAATGTTGCCTGAGTACCTCACCCTCTTTTGAATCTCATTATTCCATTCTACATATACATTTCATGGTGCCCTTCATACATTTGCTTCTTCATGTAACAAATACTTATTAAATACCTTTTCTGTGTCAGGCTCCACGTGGGGTGTGGTGTTACAGAGGTGAACAAAGAGAAACAATGCCCAGCTTTGATAGAACTTAAATCTTTAGTTCTATTGATAGGAAGGAATCTTTGATAGGAAGGAAGCTTTGATAGGAAGAAAAAATGCACTAATCAAATAATCACGTGCATACATGCACAACTTATAAACATTGGTAAATTTTATAAGGGACATCCCAGAATAATTTCTCAGAAGTAAACTCATCTGTAGGATGAATCATAAACAATTACAGAAACTGTGCTTACAGAGGGACTGTGAATGTTATAAACCTGGTCGTTGTAAGAATAATGGCCAGGAGGAGAGAAAAGGGTGTGAAGAAGGAGGGTAGAAGGAACGAATGTAAAAATGCTAGGATACTCTTTTGTCAAAGAGAGGAGAATGAGTTGTCTAAATTCAAAGAGTTTGAAAAATAATCCCAATGCCTTCAAAGTTTTCATAAATATTTTTCTTAATCCTAGAAAGAGCTTTTTCTAATATAATATGTTGTGGTTATAGAAAGTTTAACAATTTTATTTTTATGTTATTTTTTCTGTTAACATCAATTACAATAAATTTTATAATTTTAAATAAAAATAAAAGGAACATTTGCATTTTTAGAAAGTATTTTTCTCATTTCCTCCCTTCTCCTCCCCCCACCTTCTCACTCTCTTTCCCAACCTATTGATCATAATACATTCTTAGAATGATGCCTGGAATCATGTTTGACTAATGTTTTCTTTCTGGTAGTACAATTTTAAAATTGTTAATTTTACTTTCATCATTGTTCTTTCCTTTATATGTCAATTATTTAAGGTAATATATATTAGTTTTTTAGAAAAGCGGTTTTGTTAAGAAATAGTGATTGAGATCGAAGCAAGTGTGACAAAATGGTTCTACCAAAAGCTCCCGTGAAACTTGTCCTGAAGATTAAACATGAAGTGGACAAGGTTCTGGGCACAAAGCCTGAACTACAGTGAGTGCTCACTGAGGTGACTGTAACTCAGTGGGAGTTATTGTTTGTGATGGATGCAGAGTTTAGGTGAGGCTCCCATGGAGGTGATGGCTGACCCAATTTGGAGCACCGAGAGCCAAGATGGTAATTACATCCATAGAGAAGTTCAGAGAGTAAGGACAAGGTTATAAAATACTTCAGTGGAATGGATATGAGAAAGAAAAGGAAGCAGAGAAAAATAGCATGCTGGGGGAAGCTTACTTCTAAACAGTTTCAGTGGCCACTCTTGTTTATACCAAAGAGAGCAGGTAGTGGTCTCTACTGTACAGCTCGGTGTTCAGTGATTTGCATTCTGTATTCTACTGATCTGCTCTGTTAAAGAGGTCTTTCACCCAAGGTTTTATAATGTAATCTCCTATTTTTTCTTTTAATTCTTTTATAGATTTGTTTTTTACATTTAAGTTTTAAGTCCATCTGTAATTGTGATTATGATTATGTCAAAAGGATTATAACTTTATTTTTTAATGGATAATCAATTGTTCCATGATCATATTTTAAAATAGTTATACTCTCCTCATTTACTTGAAATTCCACTTTTGTTATAGTAAGATTTCCATATTATATGTGGTAATTATATGTGTGTGTGTGTGTGTGTGTGTGTGTGTGTGTGTCTATGGTATGGTTTTGAGTTGTATTCTGTTCTATAACCAATTTGTTTAGTACCTTGCCAATATTACTTTTGATTACTACAAATTTGTATAAATCTATGTAGAGCTAGAAATCAAAAATGCAAGATCGATCAGATTTTTTCTTTTAAAAAAAGTAAAACTGGCACAACTCAGTAGTTGTTCATATGCTGATGGTGAGAAAGAAGAGTGAAGGATGACACCCAAGTATCTAGATTTTTTTCTAGTTGGAGGGATGATAGTCCCATCAAAGGGAAAAAAAACAGAAGAAATAAAGAAACAGGAGGAAGAGCTAGTTTGTGGGGGAGGATGATAAATCAAATGTAATATGGTGCGTTGGAGATTTCCGCAAGATGTGCAAATTACAACTGAAGATACAGACCCAGGAGTCATCACATAGAGGTTGCAATTAAACTCATAAGGATGAATGAAATGATTCCAGGAGAGGGGAATGAAGGTAGTGGCTGCAGTGGTCTTCAGTACTACTCACGTGGCTTCCTTTTGTAGCTGATGAAGTTTTCATTGTAGAAGCTGGGACAGATTCCTGGGCAAGCTTTAGCTTATTGGTCGAGCCTTTGCCCGTCGCTGTGGGTCCTTTTAATCTCCAGACTTGGGTCCATAAACCCTGGAAGATTTTCTTACATTGTATTGTTTTGAAAATTTGCCATCTTCAATTTGCTCTATTCTCTTATTTTAGAAATATTAGTTGGGTGTAGGATCTCTTAGATGATTTTCACTGTCTCATCATTCCTAGAATACTTTCTTTTTCTCTTTTAAAAAATTCCACTTTCTAGGAGCTTTTCTTATATTTATATTCTAACCCTTTCCATGAAACTATTTGTTTAAGTAATCCTATTTATAATTTGTATTCTTTCTTGTTCTCTGATTCTTACATTATCATGACATCTTTTTCTTATTGAATAGAAGCACTATTTTCTTAAATCTCTCTTAAGGTAATAATTAGAAGTATTAAAAATTTTCCTCCAAATTATGTTTTATTTGGGCTCATTTTGTCTCTTGTGTGCATCTTGGGCTTTCTTTTTCAAGGCAAGCTTTCTTCCAATGCCTGGTGACCATAAGCATCTTTTTATTCGAATTCAAGGGGTAAAAAGCTGAATGAGCTCTGACTTGCATTTTGCTTTACGGTGATGTGGCTTTCAATTGACAGTTTTATTTGAGATCAGAACAAGCCAGATTGTGGAGGTCTTTTGTCAGGAGCTATTAGTATTTTCATTTCTGTACTTATTTTAGCTTTTAGTGAAGAGTCCTCAAATATTTCCGTGTGGCAGAGACATTTAACTACTTGGTGTACACTTTCCTACAAGGATGGGTAGTGGCGACTTCTATAGAGAGAGAGACTCACAGTTATAGCTCCTATTGTCAGTTCCCCATTTCACTCCTATCCTCTTTCCCGAACTCACTGTTTTTTTGTATTTTAGAATTCTGAGCCTTTTTGACTGTACAAGCTTCTTTCTCTCTCCCTCCCTCCCTCTCATTTATATCCTTTCTAGACACCTCAAACTATGGTATACTCTACTCTATTTCATTAGTTATTACCTCTTTATCTGTTTGACTCCTATAAATTCGTTGGAATTTGTTTTCTGATGACACTCTCCTAGTTCTTTACTACCATCCTGGTTTTATATTTTTCTCTGCTTTAATGGTATCTGAGATGCAAGGGGTAATAGATACATATTACCATCTTAGGAAAGCGGAAACCATTCTAGAAGTTTCACACAGGACAGTGCAAACACAAGTATTCAGAAGCTTACACAGTTTTCCCAAGACCTTGGTGTTAGGGAATCAGGAAAACTGCTACTAGAAATCAAGAAATGAGGCAGTGCAAACTGCACAGACAGTTGCCACCGGTGTTGTCAGACTCCCACAGCACAAAAATAGGTAATTCTTAACAAAATTCTTAGTGTTTTATGGCTTTACTCAAATGTATAATATCATGTATCTACCATTACAGCATTGTGTAGAATAGAGAAAGCACATTTTTATTGAATATATGTATATATATATGACAATGCCCGAATAGATAGACCTTCTGCTTTCACCAATGTTCTAGTTTCCAAAAGAGGCTAGAAACAATGCACTGGTATGGGTGCTACCTTTCCCACAAAACTATATATATATAGATACATGTAATTTAAAATTTTGTTTGTTTGTTTGTTTGTTTGTTTGTTTATAGAGTGATAGGAAGGGAGATAGAAAGAGAGGGACAGAAATATTAATATGTGGTTGCTTCTCACACGCCCCGCACTGGTGACCTGGCCTGCAACCAACCAGGCATGTGCCCTGACTGAGAATTGAACTGGCGACCCTTTGGTTTGCAGGCTGGTGCTCAGTCCACTAAGCCACACTAGCTGAGGCAGATACATGTAATTTTTGACATAAAGTTTTGACTTAATATAACTACTTAGAGCTCTAGAACAATATATAACTATAACTTGAGATTTATTTTTCTTCATAAAAATAAACAAGTAGAGTTTTCATACTGTGATGTTCTCATATGACATGTGTCTAATGGATGACAACACTTCCTTACTTTTTTTTTCTGTAAATGTCGGCAACATAAACTTTTTTATTGCATTTTAACAGTAAACTTGCAGATGTTATTATAGGGGTATTCTAACTTTTATGATCTTTCTTGTCAATTCTCATTTAGCTTCATTTCATAGAAGAGTTTCATATAGAAATACTTCTTAGCAGTTCTTAATTCTATTTCATCTCCTCTTCTCCAGGAGATAAGAGCATAGATCACATTTTCTGGGGATAGTACTTCCATTCACATATATATACACACATGCATATAGACATATATATATATTTATTTATACATTTGGGTAGACTGTTTTCACAATAGCAGTGCTAAAATTCAAAACAAAAAGATGACCATTTTGAAAAGCATAATAATTCTTAAGGGGATGTTTTCATTTAACTCTGAAGGCTTATTTTTTTTCACTTCTCATTATTTTGGTTTGAAAGACCACTTGTAGAATAGTATTCTTTTATCACAACATAAAATGAATAGACCAAATGCAAAAAAAAAAAGAAGAAGACGACCCAGAGTTTAGTGCACTATTCATTTATACCATAAGCAGAGTTTAAGTGATTCAAGAAGAAACAGGAGTGAGAGTAATCAACATAGTTTAAAATGCTCAAAACTTTTGTGATGTATTCCAGACCCTTTAAAATCTCACTGTTTTTTCAAGTGTCCTTTAAACATCAGTTTTTGGTACCTTGCTTTTTCTATGGATTTTGTTAAACTGAAGGTCAACCAAAATAGTGTATTTTCTTGGCATTTTTCTACACTTTCAATAAAAGATTTAAAACCAACAAACTGTAAAGCAGCAGATTTGGAGAATCTTATTTTCTCTCCAGAACAGTCAGTCATATTTACATAAACACATTATATACAATTTTATGGGACTGTCAACTCTTCTATATATAATCAAGGTTAAGTTCTTCTTATTAACATGATTGCTGTCACTTGTAAATTGTGTTCCAAACACAGAGACAGGAATTATAGAATTTCTCTCTGAATATGGCATCTATTTTCTTAAAATAAAAAATCATTTCAGTCATAAGTACCAATATCCAAACCTCGAACACTAGAGATAGAAATCCAGTATCATATTCTTATTAATTAGTAATTTAACAGTATTTATCAAGTGCTGGGCACTGTGTATGTCAAATAATACATATTCTCTGTCCTCAAGGATCTGACAGCCGGCCAATGAGAGAGACGAGCATAAGAACAACAACAACAAAGGAGCAATAGGATGCTCTGAGTGTGAGACAGAGATAGTTCCACAAGGCTGGGAAGCACTAGAGAGGATGCTGAAGAGGAAGTAAATGAGGCAGAGCTTCTGAGAAGAAGTATTGCTAGATCTGACTATTGAAATATGTGAAAGATTTATTCTGGTTAATATGGAAAAGATTAAAGAAGAAAGGTGTAATTTTCGGGGGGTTGGCAAAAAATATACATTGAAATCACAGATATTTTTGGTAAGGTCAAGTATGTGGAGGAATCCAAATATTTTAGTGTTGCTGAAGCAAAACAGATCTGAGTCATGGAGTAAGAGAGAAGAGACTGAAGGGATTGGCTGAAGGGGATCAGATCAAAGGGAATGTTCCTGTAGGCTATGCTAAAGGCGAGATAGGTAGGGAAGGAAGTGAAGTAATTGTGTTTTTCAAAGATTGCTTCGTTGAATAGATTTCAGAGGCAAAAGATCAACTAAAATGTTGTTTTAATAGCTAAGGTAAGAGATAAGAACCTGTATAAAAGTAGTAAGAATAGAGAGAAGGTAAATTAGATTAAAAAATAGAAAG
Source organism: Carollia perspicillata (assembly GCA_004027735.1). Lineage (NCBI taxonomy): Eukaryota > Metazoa > Chordata > Mammalia > Chiroptera > Phyllostomidae > Carollia > Carollia perspicillata. The sequence goes on from PVKM010010223.1 coordinate 35,222, forward strand.
TAAAAATCAGTGTGACTTGGTGGCTGTTTGAATGTTGACCATAAGAAGGAGAGAAGAGTCAGGAATGATTTCCA
>PVKM010010224.1:0-35300 GCA_004027735.1 Carollia perspicillata
GCTTTCCAGTTCCATCCATGCTGTTGCATAGGGTAGGAGCTCCTTCTTTCTTTCTGCTGCATAGAATTCCATTGTGTAAATGTACCATAGTTTTTTGATCCATTCATTTACTGGTGGGAATCTAGGCTGCTTCCAGCACTTGGCTATTGTAAATAGTGCTGCTATGAACATTGGGGTGCATAGGTTCTTTTGGAATTGTGTTTCAGGGTTCTTGGGATAGAATCCTAGCAGTAGAATTGCTGAGTTAAAAGGCAGATTCATTTTTAGTTTTCTGAGGAAATTCCATACTGTTTTCCATAGTGGTTGACCACTCTGCAATCCCACCAACAGTGCACTAGGGTCCCCTTTTTTCCACAACCTCTCCAACACTTGTTGTTTGTTGCTTTGTTTGTGATGGCCATTCTGACTGGTGTGAAGTGTTATCTCATTGCTGTTTTAATTTGCATCTCTCTGATAGCTAGCGATACTGAGCATCTTTTCCTGTGTCTCTGGACACTCTGTATGTCTTCCTTGGAGAAGTGTCTGTTCAAGTCCTTTGCCCATTTTCTAGTTGGGTTGCTTGTCTTCTTAGTGGCTTAATTTCTTGTCCCCCCTTTTATTAGTAAATATTTTCCCATTATCTTTTAAAATCTGTATAAGGCCCTAAAGTTTGTTTCCTTTCTTTTCTACCTGCCTGATAGGCATGAACTGGTATTGTTGTTATGGTCAAACACTAATGAGCTATGGTAGAGTGTTCCCAAATTATATAGTAAGACCTAACCTATATAGCAGAACTGAAGAAAAGATAACCAGTAAACTGGGGGCAATGTCTTGTAGCAGTTTATCCTATTCATTTGTACAATGCCATAAACTTGACCCAAAATTATTCTGAAGGTGTGGCTTATTTCTAACTGTACAAAGTAATCACTAGTATTCTTGACACCTGGGCTTTAATACTTTTTTCTATTATCATAAATGAATAAGAGGTAATTAGAGAAACATTTATACAGTTGCTTTCCAAAGCTTCTGTTTCCTGGAATGAATGAATGAGTAAAAAATACATACATACATACATACATACATACATACATACATAATATAATTTAGACTTGTTGACTTAACTGAGGTTTTGAGGCTTTATTTCACCACACTGGAACCCTGGGTTGAGTGGTCTGTCTCACTTTCCAGTTGTTTCTACCAGTTTATCCCCATGCAAATGTGGGACCACCCACTCCACCAGCCACCACCTTGCAGGTTCACCAGCTGCCTCCTTGTTGGGACTCCTCTCCAACCCAGATGCCTATCACCACCCCTTCTACCAGTCTGGATGAATGTTTCTTCTTTAATTCCTTGGTTATTGGGCTTCCATACATTTTGATTTTCTTTCAGTCCTGGTTAATTTTGTTTTAAAATTGGTTGTTGTCCTTCTTTCGATTGTGTAAGGAGATATAGTGTATCTACCTATGCCTCCATCTTGGCCAGAAGTCCTCACTTTTTTCTTGTTATTAAGCTCTCAGAACATTATTTTGACAAGTATCTATAAATCAGTTGTTGATGAGTGGAAAGAGTATTCATTAGACTGTAAGCCAAAAGACCTTTCTTCTCCCTTAGTTTTCTACCAGTCTTCCCAACCTTCTCTTCTTTCATTCCTTTGCCTTTCCTCCTTCACTCTTGCAGGAAATACTTACGGAGCAATTGGATATGCCAAGCACTGAGATGTAATGATGTGCAAACCAGACACAGCTACCTTCCAGCCCTTATCAAATTTACTGTCTTTTTTCTGCTCCCCCAACCCCTTCTATTTCTTCTTTCTCCTGACCATACTATGGTCACGGCCACATTACTGCTCACCCTACTTGTCACTTTGTATTAATGGGGTTGCTTTCTATTGTATTGTATTGATTTTATTATTTTATTTATTTTTATTACTTTTATTTTTATTTTTATTTATTTTTATCCTCAACCAAGGACATTTTGCATTGCTTTGGAAAGAGAGGAAGAGGTGGGACATAGAGGGAGAAAGAGAGAAACATCAATTGGCTGCCTCTCTGCCACTCCCTGACCAGCGATCAAACCCACTACTATGTATGTGCCCAGACCAGGTATTGAACCCACAACCTTTTGGTGTACAGGATGATGCCCCAACCAACTGAGCCCCACCAGCCAGGAAGAGGTTACTTTCTAATAGGTTTTTCCTACCAATGGATTTTGTGGGGAGGTTGGAGTAGTGCTGAGAGAGAAAGATAATTGTGAGGGAGTGAGGAAACAGGTGAGCTGTTCACATGCCTAACCAGCATACAAACATATCTTTATTTTTCATGATTCTTTCAAGTTGTAATTTTGCATAAATACTCAAAGGATGTATCTCTACAATGATTTGAATATTAGGTGAAATGTTTATTGCTCCTGGTTATTCTAAATTTAATTAATTTTATTTTTATTTTTTAGAGTTTGGGAAACTATCAATTAGAACATCTTCATTACAAAAAAAAACAATTGCTTCAGAAATGAGGAAAACCTAAAAATTAAGCACGTGTCTTAATTTACAAGAGCAATTGGTAGAAAAATAAGTAACATAATCTACTTTGTATTGTAGGACTTCCTGAGGGGTTGGTTACTCATTTTTCCTCACCCTTATCTTTTGCTTTGTGAGTAAAGAGTAAATGTGCCAGCTTGCCAGGGGGCAGTGGGGAGATGGGGGTCAGTGGTTGGAGGAGAGAAGGAGTTGTTGGTGGGAATAACAACTGAACTATGCACGCTAATGTCATTCTCAGCTGCAGACGAAAATCTTAAGGATAAACTCATTATATTTTGTAAGGAATTAAAGTTTGCATGCAGATTCCAACTGAAAACATCTGTTTCCTGACCCTGTCCCACAATTCTCACATCTTGACAGGAATTCTGGTTTTGACATTTCTGTCTCCAGCACCTCCCTCTATTACTCTGACTGTTTTCTTAGAAGGCTTCAATCAGCACTGCTTAACATATTGGGAATGATTCTGAAGAACTGAAAATGAATTTCTTCGTTGGCTTCTTATCCAAAAAAGGACAATTTCAGGTTTCATTATCAACAATCATCCTAACTGCTGAGTAGCTGTTGTAAGAATTGGTGGGGTGACCCACAGTTCCTTAAGGAAGCCAATAAACTGTGAGTCTGTTCTTTGTATCTGTGAAATCTATTTCTATTTTGTTTGTTCATTTATTTTGTTCTTTAGTAAACTGAATTGAAAGATATGGTGAAAACAAAAAGCCAATGAACATAAATGGACCACTGAGGGGATTAGTGTATATGTGTATGTATATCTATGTGTGTATATTTGTATAATGATACGGGTTTTTTTTTTCAGACTTATAGGTACAGAAGACTTTTTTTCTCTTTTTGTTGTTGTTCAAGTACAGTTGTTTCCATTTCCCCACCACCATTCACCCCCACTGTGACAATCCACACCGCAGCCATCCTCACCTCTCAGCCTTGATCCTTACCCCTCTTTGACTTTGTCCATGGGTCCTTTATACATGTTCCTTGATGGACCTTCCTTCATTTCCCCCATCATTCCCTCCCATCTCCTCTCTGGTTACTGTCAGTTTATTTTGATGACTCTGGTTATATTTTGCTTGCTTATTTGTTTTGTTGATTAGGTTCCTGTTAAAAGTGAGATCATATGGTATTTGTCTTTCACTGCCTGGCTTATTTCACTTAGCATAATGCTCTCCAGATCCATCCATGCTGTTGTGAAGGGTAGGAGCTCCTTCTTTCTTTCTGCTGTGTAGTATTCCATTGTGCAAATGTACCATAGTTTTTTGATCCACTCATTTACTGATGGGCACCTAGGTTGCTTCCAACACGTGGCTATTGTAAATTGTGCTGCTGTGAACATTGGGGTGCATAGGTCCTTTTGGATTGGTGTTTCAGGGTTCTTGGGATAGAATCCTAGCAGTGGAGTTGCTGGGTCAAAAGGCAGATCCATTTTTAGTTTTCAGAGGAAATTCCATACTTTTTTCCACAGTGGCTACACCAGTCTGCCTTCACACCAAGAGTGTACTAGGGCTGCCTTTTCTCTAGAACCTCGCTAGCACTTGTTTGTTGATTTGTTTATGATCCATTCTCACTGGTGTGAGGTGCTATCTCATTGTGATTTTAATTTGCATCTCTCCAATGGCTAGTGTTGTTGAGCATCCTTTCATATATCTCTGGGCCCTCTGTATGTTCTCCTTGGAGAGGTGTCAGTTCAGGTCCTTTGCCCATCTTTTAATTGGATTATTTGTCTTCCTGGAGTGGAATTGTGAGTTCTTTATATATTTTGATCCAACCCTTGTCCGAGGTGTCATTTGCAGATATTTTTTCCCATATGGTTGGTTCCCTATTCATTTTGCTGATGTTTTCTTTAGCCGTGCAGAAGCTTTTTATTTTGAAGAAGTCCCATTAGTTTATTCTTTCCTTTATGTCCCTTGCTCTAGAGGATATATTGGTGAAAATATTACTGTGTGGAATATCTTAGATTTTCCTCTGTATGTACTCCTCTGGGACTTTTATCATGAACTTATATTTAAGTCTTTAATTCACCTCGAGTTTAATTTTGTGTATGGTGTAAATTGGTGGCCAAGTTTCATTTTTTTGCATGTAGCTGTCCAGATCTCCCAACACAATTTGTTGAAGAGGCTATTTTTACTTCATTTTATGCTTCTGCCCCCTTTGTTGAATATTTAGCCATAGAGACTTGGGTTTATTTCTCTATTCTGTTCCATTGAGCTGTGTGTCTGTTCTTATGCCCATACCAGACTGTTTTGATTACAGTGGCCTTGTAATAATAGTTGGATATCAGGTATTGTGATCCCTCCTACTTTGTTCTTTCTCAAAATTGCTGCAGTTATTTGGGGTCATTTATGGTTCCACATAAATTTTTGAAATGTTTGTTCTATATCTGTGAAATATGTCATTGGTATTTTAATAGGGATTGCATTGCATCTGTAAATTGCTTTGGGTAGTATGGACATTTTGATGATGTTAATTCTTCCAATCCGTGAGAATGGTACATGCTTCCATTTGTCTGTGTCTTCCTTAATTTCTTTCTTCAGTGTTGTGTAGTTTTCTGAGTACAGGTCTTTTATCTCCTTCGTTAGGTTTATTCCTGGGCACTTTATTTTTCTTGTTGCCATATCAAATGGGATTATTTTCTTGATTTCTGTTTCTGATATTTCATTATTGGTGTACAAAAGTGCCTTTGATTTCTGAATTTGACTTTGTATCCCACTGTTTTTCAAATTCATTTACTAGGTCAAGTACTTTTTGCTCATTGAGTATGATGTTGGCTGTAGGTTTTTTGTATGTGGCCTTTATTATGTTGAAGTATGCTTCTTCTACTCCCACTTTGCTGAGTGTTTGTATCATTAATTGGTTGCTGTATATTATCAAATGCTTTTTCCACATCTATTGATATGATTGTGTGATTTTTGTCTTTCCTTTTGTTTATGTGATGCATTATTATGTTTATTGATTTGTGAATATTGTATCATCCTTGCATCCCTGGGATAAATCCCACTTGATCATGGTATGTGATCTTTTTATTATATTGTTGGATGTGGTTTGACAGTATTTTGTTGAGGATTTTAGTATCTGTGTTCATCGGTGATATTGGCCTGTAGTTTTCTTTCTTTGTTGTGTTTTTATCTGGTTTGGGGATTAGGGTGATTCTGGCTTCATAAAAAGAGTTTGGGAGTCTTCCCTCTTCTCGGATTTTTTGGAATAGTTTCAGAAGGTAGGGGGTTAGCTTTTCCTTACATGTTTTGTAAAATTCTCCTGTTAAGAGCTTTTCTGTGCCAGGAGTTTTTTGTCTACTGCTTCCATTTTGCCAGATGTTATTGGTCTATTCAGGCTTTCTGCTTCTTCTTCATTCAGTTTTGGAAGATTATATTTTGTTGTTCATAGTAATTTCTCACAACCCTTTGTATTTGTGAGGCATCAGTTGTAATCTCTTCTCTTTCATTTCTGATTTTGTTTGTTTGGTTCTCTCTTTTCTTCTTGTTGAGTCTGGTTAAAGGCTTGTCGATTTTGTTTATCTTTTCAAAGAACCAGCTCCTTGATTTATTGATCCTTAGAATTGTTCTCTTAGACTCTTATGTCATTTAATTCTGCTCTGATCTTGGTTATTTCCTTCCTTCTACTTGCGCTAGTCTTTGTTTTTTATTGTTTCTCCAGTTCTTGTAGATGTAGGGTTAGGTTGTTTATTTGAAATGTTTATCTGTTTTAGGTAAGCCTGAAATACAGAGAACATTTCGATGGTCGCCAGATGGTAGGGGGTTAGGGGTAGGGTGAATAAGGTGATGGGATTAAGAAGTATTACAAATGGGTAGCTATAGAGAATAATCTTGGGGGTATAAAGTACTGCATAGGGAATATCATCAATAATATTGTAGTAACTGTATGCTGCCAAATGGGCATTAGATTTATTGGAGTGATCACTTAGTTATAAAATGTCTAATCATATGGTTGTACACCTGAAACTAATATTTTATGTCAACTCTAATTGAATTAAAAAGATAGGGTTTTATTTTAAACCTTCCTGAATTAAGTGGAAAACTTTAAAAGTATTTCTGATTTTATTTCTTAAGAATCTCAACTACCAAATATAGTTCCTTTTCTTTTTTGGTAGGACACAAGTTGTATCTACTTGTGACCTCATATTTACATTTTGCTCAGTTAGGCATAGGATAGTAGTTCTTGATATTGTAATTCCTCTGCATAAATAATGTTTACAGACCCATGGAAACAGGTCTAATGCAAGTATTGAACATTTGCTAGCAGTCATTTAATATTGAACAGTGTATTAAAATCTGTCATTTGACATATGAAAACCAGTGTGACTTTCTTATTTTCAGTTTGATTGATTTCTTAAATTAAATTATGAAGACACCTAAAAGAGAATTTCTTTTTGCTTTGATATTCCCAAATGTTGACATTTTTAAGGATAATTATGCTAATGAAGGTTTAATATTGGGCCTTAGCCTTCCATGTTATTCGGTATGTTCAGAGATTATATATTTACACTCTGTATACTATATTAGAATCTCATGTGAATCTCAATCTCAATCTAATTAGAATCTCAATCTAAAAATAAATGATTAATTAAAGAAAAATAGTGTTTAATGGGGGAAATTGGGAATAAATCATTAAGGGATAAATATTATGAGATACTATGCAGTGGTCAGGAATAACATATCTTTATTAATCAATGTGGAAATATCTCTAAAAGGTTGTTTAGGGAAAAAAACAAGTTTTGGAATTATATGTACAGTAACATCTAATTTAAAAAAAAGGCTAAAACTAAATATGTTGAGATAAATGAGAAGCTGTATCCCAAACTATTAATGTCAATTAACTTCAGTTAACTGGAGGTAAGGAGCTCACTTGGACCTTTAGTTCCAGGCTTCTATATATGAATTTTAACAATGGGAATGTGGTCATGCTTTACTTGTACATTTATTTTTTATTAAGAAAAAAATAAAACATAAATAAGGTAAGCAATAATGCACCCCAAAGTACCCACCACTAAGCTTCAATCTTAGTCATCTATATCTCTGCCCACACTTCACCTTGGGTATTTTTATAAAAGGTATGAAATTATACCTTTTGTGATTATGTCTGTAGATAAAATCTTTATACATTGAATCACAAATCGTAGATGTATTATTTTGAAGAATGGATATAGTCTGGTAAGCCACATCCCTATTGTGATGTTTAAGATTTCCATATCCCCAGAACATGCTGTGATGTCGTAGCCCAGTCAGTCTGCCCACTCAGATAGCTGTGCCTTTTCTTAGAACTTTATATGAATAGAATCATACAGTATAACTCTGTGCATCTGACTTTTTTTTTTGCTTGATGTGTTGTGTGTGAGAATCTTCCATGTTATGGCATGTATCAATAGTTCTTCCCACTTTATTCCTAATATTCCACTGTATGAATATGCCACAGTCTATATAGTCTTTCTCCTGTTCATGGGCACTAACTACTGTGATTAAAGCTACTGTAACATTCATGTACAGATTTTATTGTTGACATATATTGTCATTGCTTTGAACACATTCCAAGGGGTGGAATTTCTGGATCAAATGAAAACTTACCAAACCCATTTTGAAAGCGACTGTTTTGCTTTAAATTCCTACCGGCAAAACAGGAGAATTGTGGTCGCTCCACCAGCGTGTCTTTATTGGTTTCGTCAGTCTTGTTCATTTCAGCTTTTTTAGTGGTTCTGTAGAGGCACCTCAAAGTGTGTATTTTAAAAGTATTTTTAAAATTGTGGTGAAATAGTATAGCATAAAATTTGTGATTTTAATCACTTTAATTGCACACTTCAGTGTCAGTCACAACATAGTGCAACGACCATTACTCTCTACTCCCGAAACTATTCCATTGCCTCAGACAGAAAAAACTCTACTCATTAAGCAGTGACTCCCTACTCCCCCTCTTCCTTGAGCCCCAGGAACATTTACTCTGGTTTCTTTCTCTATTAGTTTGCCTCTTCTAGCCATGTCATGTAGATGGAATTGTACAATGTTTGTCCTTTTCTATCTGGCTTAATGCTTTCCAGGTTCTTCCATATTGTAGCATATATCAGAGTTTCATTTCCTTTTATGGCTGAATAATATTCCATTGTATGGATATTCCACATTTTATTTATCTGTTAATTTGTTGATGGATACTTGTATTGTTTGGTTATTATGAATAATGACACAATGAAGATTTGTGTGCAAGTATCTGTGTGAGTCCCTGTTTTTAACTATTTTGGCTATATAACTAGGAGTGGAATAACTATGTTGTATGGTGATTCTGTGTTTAACTTTCTGAAGAACTGCTAGATTGTTTTCTCAGTGTGTTTTAACTAACACTTTCCTGATGGCTAATGATGTTCATAATCTTTTCATGTGTTTATATTGGTGATATGAATATCTTACTTTGCGAAATGTTTGTTCAAGTCTTTCATGCATTTAAAAAATTGGGATATTAGTTTTTTTCTTTTTATTAAGTTTTGAAAGTTCTTTATTTATTCTGAATAGAAGTCCTTTGTCAGATATGCTTTTCTAATATTTTCTTCTAGTCTGTAGCTTACCTTTTTTAAGAGTATCTTTTTAAAAATTAAAAATATTTTTAAATGGAGGTAAAAATACACATAACACCATTTTAAGCATTTTTAAATGTACAATTCAGTTGTATTAAGCGTTTTTACATTGTTGTGCAACCAGTCTCCCAAACTCCTTTCATTTTGCAAAACTGAAACTCTGTATCCATTAAACAGTAACTGCACATTCCCCTGTTCTCCCAGCCTCCATTCTGCTTTCTGTTTCTATAAATTTACTCTAGGTACCTCATATAAATGTAACATATAATATTTGTCTTTCTGTGAGTAGCCTGTTTCATTTACCATAATGTACTCCATTCTGTAGCAAGTCGGAATTTTCTTTTTAAGGCTGAGTAATATTTCATTGTGCATTTATACAACATTTTTGGTATTCATTTCATCCATCAGTGGATTCTTCCATTTTGGTTATTGTGAATAAATGCTGCTACAAACATGAATGTACAAAAATCTCTCTGAGACCTTGCCTTTGATTCTTAGCGTGTACACCCAGAAATGGAATTGCTGGATCATATGGCAGTTCTATTTTTAATTTTTCAAGGAACTTCTGTACTGTTTTCCAAGTGGCTGCACCATTTTATATTCCCACCAATTTCTTCACATCTTCTCCCCTGTTTGTTATATTCAGGGTTCTTTTGATAATAATTTCCTAATATCTCATTGTGGTTTGGATTGCTTTTCCCTAATAATTAGTCATTTTGAATAACTTTTCATATGTTTGATGGCTATTTGTATATCTTTTTTTTTTGAGAAATGTCTATTCAGATTCTCTGCCCACTAAAAAATTTAGTTAGTTTCTTTTGTTGTTGAGTTGTAGGAGTTATTTATATATTCTGAATACTAACTCCTTATCTGACATATGATTTGCAAATATTTTCTTCTGTTTCAATCTGTTTGTGTCCTTTGATACACAGAAATTTTTAATTTTGATGTAATCCCGTTTGTCTAGTTTTCCTTTTGTTTCCTGTGGATTGGTGTTATACCCAAGAAACCATTGCCAAACCTAATGTCATGAAAGTTTTCCTCTGAATTTTGTTGGTTTAGGTCTTACATTTAGATCTTCGATCCATTTTGAGTTGGTTTTTGTATATGGTATATGGTAGGGGTCCAACTTAATTCCTCTGCGTGTGAGTATCTGGTTTGCCTAGCGCCATTCATCCTTTCCCCACCGAGTGGTTCTGTCAACGATCATTTGATCATATATGCAGGGATTTACTTCTGAGCTCTCTGTTCCACTTCATTGGTCAGTGTGCCTTTGTTGATGCCACTGTTGCACTGTGTTGCTTATGCTAGGTTTGTAGTAAGTTTTGATACTCTGAATGCTCCTGCCTTTGAGATCTAATAGATGTACTTAATACAAATACTCAACATTCATCTACTTTTCAGTATTAGATTTCAAAGTCTTGTGTCCATGTTTACTTTCTGTGCAAAGATGCTTTAGGAATTTTAGTATGTTTTAGAACTATTAGGAATAATTCAGTTTTAATTGTTCCTGCTTTTAGTTTACTGGGTAATTTCCTTTATTATGAATACGTTATTTTCTCTATGTACAGTATAAATAAATGGGTTATAGTTACTAAATTTAAAAATAATATATATAAATTTTTTGGTATGTCATATGCTACCAGATCAGATTTGAATGGTTGTCACTTTTTTATTTTTTAATTTAATGACATGTTGCATTGGGATTAAAGGTTTCAAGGTCTTCAGCTTCGTTTGCCCATGGTGACCCCTGGGGTTGGATAGAAAAGTCTCAGAGCTCTAAGGAGGAGAAACAGCTTTGTTGTTGTGCGACACTAGGCTGTAAAACCCTAAATCAAGGACAGAGATTTGAACACAGCCCTGCAACAAAAAGGAGATTCCCCATATGATCCCTTGAAAATTGCAATGCCCAGTGCTTGGACCCGCCCTAATATCCCTGCTGTTCTTCAGACCCCTTCTGATTTGAAGTCTTAGCAGATTCTGTGATTTATTTTTGGTCTTACTGCTAGAAAATTTTGGGATTATTTCTGAAAGTATGATAGCTTTCACAGCTTTTTATATACACTTTGTTATTCGTTAGGCTTCCTTGATCACTCATAGTAGTAGTATGCTCATTGCAGCTTACAATCAAGTCTTTTTTTTAAAAGTGAATTGGTGTTTTACTTTGACCTTTCCAATGAAAAATAGAATTACAGAGCTAAATGATACCACTCTTATCTCCTCAAATATATTATAAATTGCACCATTATTTGTTAAAGGACTTATAAGGCATTTATTTTAAAATCACAGCGTTATAAATATTTGTTGGTTTCGAGGATGATTCTAGTCCAGTACTTGGTGAAAGGTAAAGTGTGCTTGTAATGTGATTTTGTGCATTCTTTATGTCTTTAGTAACACCCAGCACTTCCTTCCCCTGTTTACCACACCCAAGACTGCATTTTATCTATTTCACACGGAATCCTCACACACTCTTGCATAGAATTGTCGCTATGCTTATTACTAGTGGAATCCATGTTAAATTTTAGCAGGTTTTTTTCCTTCTACATCTGCCTCTTTGATGGTAGCTGGGTTTACTGCCACTCACTTATTAGTGCGCTGGGTCTTAACAGCCTTATTCAAACAAAACATCTTAAATGGAAGCATTAAAAAAGTCAAAACAGTGAGCCATTTTGTAACTTTTAGTGCAATAAAGTGGATATGTTGTGTTTGGAATATAAGACCTCTGAGTATAGTTATGCATTTTCTTCATCTGTAAAACATTTTAGGATAACAGCTTACATCTGTTTGGGGTTTTAAATTCTACATTTTGAAGAAACTTCACTGTTACATAACTCCATACCAGACATGAGGAGGGCACTAGCTTTCTGATAGGCCTTGCTGGGAACTGTGGGAGCTGGGAGAAGTGTTGGTTTTCGCTGTGGAGCTGTGTTTGCTGGGGAACACGTTCCATTATTGTGTCTTCATATGGTGAATGACAAGATGCATGCAATACGATTTTGACTTGAAGATTATTTTTTAAATTTTCACACATCAGGAGTTTATCTTAGGAGGGATATTTCACTACCAGAAACTAGAAATAAATTCAATTATTTAAACATTTATAGCACATTTAATTACCTTACAGTCTAATGTCAGTTATCTTGTTTTAGAGAATAAAGTTCGGATTTACTGCCAACTCACTCTTAAAAATAAATACCCAGTGGGATAGTTTGGCCATTTCAAATGTGTGATTTTAAGATTACTTCTTTAAAGGAACAATTTAACAAATAATGTTTAATAGAGGAAAGTGGGCAAAATCTAATACAGGGCGGGGCAAAGGTAGGTTTACGGTTGTGAGTACATGAAACAGTTTATTCTTGTATTATTATTTATTAATTATTGTATTATTTTCTGTATGAATAACTGTGAACCTATATTCCCCCCCATATTTATTAAGAAAAAGTACAGATAACACACAATCCAATTTTTGGGTTATTTAATCAAGAAGTGAAGAATGCATAGATAGTTACAATAATTATAAGGCCTTTTTCATCTTATAAGTATGAAATACATTCTTGTTAAAATGCAAAACATTTACATTTGGGAGGAAAGAGGACAAAGAAGAACATTAAAATAACCTCAAATCCCACTTCCTGTTCTTCTCTTGGGTATTCTATTAAATACTGGGTATTGATAAAAATTTTGGTTTTAATAATCAATTTAACTGGAAATACAGCACTTTAGTTTCTGAATGGACAGTGTCAGACACTTTCATGATTTCGTGACAAAAAAACCCTGAACTAAATTGGACTCCTGTTGTAGCACTTTGACACATGGAGTAGGATGTTGCCTATTTACAAAGATGATGATCTTCTCTGAGATTCTGCTTAAACCAATCTATTGACGTTGAATTTTTTTTCTCACTACCATTTCCTGTCTGAATGGAAGACAGATTTTCTTTCTGTGGCCCCTGTCTAACCTGGGGCTATCATTGTTCCAGCATAGTAAGGGAGATTATGTTAGATTCTTAATTTCTGAATAAATGTAAATATTTTAGAAGTAATTTAATACCCTTAATTCCTAGGCCATTAATTCCTTCAGAATTGTGATCGCACATGCTCACACTCACAAATTCACACCCACCCACACTGTTAATGTTTAAAGTGTGCATTTACTTTTCAGCGGTGAGCTGAGTGCAGAGTAACAGTACTAGGGCCACAGCCGACTGGTGAGCAGTGTTGTCCCCCCAGCACAGGACTCTGTGGGTCAGAGGGTGGATACCACGTAGGTTGGTGGGTGGGTTCCACGGGGGCTCAGGGACTTTTATTTTAGGAAATGTGGAGGTGTAGGGTTCTATTTTTAGAATTCTGGAAAGTTTAATTAAAAGCTAATAGATTATACTGAAGGTGAATGTACTCTGTGCATTTAAGTGCACTTAGATGTATTTTAGGTAGAGTACTACACAGAGCACTGGAGTCAGATTGTCGGGGTTTCTTAATTCTAACTGTGCCTTTCGTCTAGTTACACAGCTTCTCTGTACCTCCATTTCCGCATCTCTAAAATGGGCTAGTAATAATACCTCTCTTGTAGGATTGTGAGGACTCAGCAAAATAAAACCTATGAAGTGCTTATTAGCACAGTGCCTGAAACATGAAAAGTGTCTGGTAATTCCAACTCTTATGGTTATACAGCTAATCCTTAGTTCTTCTTATGTAAGTGTGGTGTTTAAGACACCATCCGTACTTCATTATTAGAAGTATGATTTTGCTTCTCTTTGCTGTTCTCATGTCTACGTCAGGCGTTCAGCAGCCCTCTACTCCTCCAGCATTGATCAGCTGTTCGTTCTTTGAGGGGTGCAGACTTGCCACGCCCATGCTTAGTCCCTCTGGTCCCACGTCTCAGTCTCAGCTTCTTCTTGCCAGTGGCTCTGTCTGTCTCTTCTCTTCTTTCTCCATTCCTTTTCTCCACCTGCCCTGCCCTCTCTACCTTTCCTCACTAATCTCCCTCTGGTCTCCCTCTTCTTCCCTCCTCTCTCTCTTTCTTTCTCCCCAACTCTGCCCTCTCTCCAACTTCTCCCCTCCTTCCTCTCTCTGTCCCCCTGTTTTCCCTTCTCTCTTGCCCCCTCCTTCTCTGCCTCTCCTTTTTCTTTTTCACTCCTCCTCTTTTCTCTTCTGCTCTTTCTTCTTTCCCTTCCCCTACTTTCCTTCCCCCTTCCTTTCCGGCCCTTTCCCTCTCTATTGCCTTTCTACTCCCAGCTCTTTCTCCCTCCTTGGCTCTCCCTCCCTGTGTCCCCCTCTCCCCTATCTCTTCTTCTCTTTTAAACCCCAGCAGTTGGCCTGCTAAGGAGGAGAAAATTCTAGCTTATAAGCAGAAATACGCCAGGTCTTACTTACATGTTATAGGAAATACTGACTTTGTCACTTTAGTAGCTGAGCTTCTCCACATTGTGCTTTTCTTCCACTTGAAAAGGAGCATCAAACATCGTTTTCTTCTCCACGCGCTCAAAGAGTTAGTGGAATGCTCACAGTTAACTTGTTTTCTACAACCTGTGTGTATAGTAAACCTATACATTTGTTTAATGTTAGCTTTATTATATACATAGTTAAAGGGAAATAATGTTCTCAATAATAATTATGGGTTTGTGTAGTCATGCTAGGCAAAATCTCATATTCTCTGCCCAATTTATTTGATTTTTTTTTCTCTCTTCAGATTCCTTTCTCATTGGTCCAGTTTCCTTTATGGGAGTCCTTAAAAGTAAGTTTTCCAATTTTCATATAAAATTCCTCTCTAGTTATAAATACCCAAAAGTTTCCGTGTGTAATAGTAGAATATAATATTGAGTACCAGTTTAAAAACTCAATATTATGAAGAGTTGAAAATATTTTTTGCGTGTGATTTACATGACAATTAAGTTTTTAAAACTTGTTTCAGGTGTTTCATGGTCCTGAGCAATAATCATAACTTACACATCTGAAGACTCAAATATTAAAGAAAAACTGTGCTTCACTTTCTTCTGTTTTGCAGCTGTTTTCTACCTAGTTGACTTTTATTTCAATTCACTGTGTGTGTGTGTGTGTGTGTGTGTGTGTGTGTGTGTGTGTGTGTGTAGAAGTTAAGGAATGACAATGAGGGTAACTGAAAAAGGAAAGAAGCAAGGCCCTGACTATTCAGCCAGGCCTCCCCAACCCACTGCCCCTTCCTCTGCCGCTCGCCCCACCGGACCTGGCAACCGCCACCGAGAGGGAAGCAGCAGTCTGCCGCCTTGGGAGTCAGCCTCAGGGACGGTCACTCGTATGTTTAAAAACAAACAAATGAATTTTTAAAAACCTGTGTTCAAATACGCAGGGACATTTGTATTTGTTTTTCACCCTCTGATGCCGTGATTTTTAAAATTATGGGTCATGATACGAATTGTGTGAGTGTCTGCCAGCATTGTAAAGACTGAAATGAAAAGAAAATTATTAATAGAGAGTATCTTATGTGGTGAGGATAAGTCCTGCTTTGTAAAACTTTGGTGCTGTGCATACGTGCATACACAGCTCTGCACTGGGTTTCATTGTAAACGCATTTCTCACTGTAGATAATGATGGAAAGAATTTGAAGGCCCTTGCTCAAGTGAAAGTGGTTGACAAATCACCAAACTTGTAAAATGGTAAAGTATCTAGGTAGGCACTGATAATACAGAAAATAAAGGGATGACTCCCATTGTTGGTGTGGACTCAGTAATCGTGTGGTGTGCTCTTACAGAATATCTGTTGGAGAGTAACAAAGATTATCTGTACTCTGTAGTTACAATATGAAGATAATAAAATGAGACAGAATATTAATCATAGAAAACAAACTCTGGAATAGTAAGTGTTGAGAAATAGTACTTATAAATGATCTGATTTAAGGAGTAGCACGGTTTATTTAATAAGGGTTTGGGGTCTTTTATTGCTGTTGTTTTGTTTGTTTTTACCATTTTCTCTGTGCTGCTTGGCGAATGGATCTCTCAGGCAGGGTTTCCGGACGTGATATAACGGCTATACAGCGAGAAGGTCACATTCCATGAGCATAACAACGCCCCCCCCCCTTTTCTGTGAGCGACAAAGGAACAATGGAGCCAGCAGCTGTCCAGCAAACAAGACTCACTTTATTAGTGCCTCAATAACCAGCATTCACGCTGCTTCTGCACTCCAGCATCCTGTGCCCTGTCTGTGCACAGGAATGTTTTGAGACCCAAAGAGGGAAAAAGCACACATTTCATTCCTTCCCAGTATTAAGGACATTTGTAATATTCTAGCTGGTTAAGAAATGTGTAGAACTTCACAGAGTAATCATAGATAACAATGTTGAGTTTTAACAGTTTTCTTTGAGCAAATATTAAGATGCTATGTTTTTTTTAAAGTTGGGTTTATTGAGGAATAATTTTCTCACAGGAAAATTCAACCTTTATAGGTGTACATTTTTAGAGTTTTGATAAATGTTTATTACTGCCATCATAATCATAATATCTATAGAATATTTCTAATTTTTCCTTTTCTGGACTACCATATACATAGAACCACACACTATTTAGCATTTTGTGCCTGTTTTTTCCCCACGTACATTCATGTTTTTGCCTGTAGCAGCAAAACGTCGCTAAATAGTGTTCCATGGCATGGATGTAATAGTTGATCTGTTCAGTACTTCATGCACATTTGAGTTCTTTGATGATTATGAATAAAGCTGCTATAAATATTTGCATATAGGTATTTGTAAGGATGTATTCTCTTTCTTTTGGGTAAGCATCTAGGACTGGGATTGCTGGTTCATAGGGAAAGTGTAAGTTTTGTTTCGTGATAAACTGAAGTGTTTTCCAGAGTGTCTGGGCCATTTCACAACAACGTGCGAGAGTTCCAGTTGCTCCGCATCCATTTGTTGCTTGTTGTTATTAGATTCTTAAAAAATTTAGCCATTCTAATAGCTGTGTCCTGCTGTCTTATTGTGGTATGAATTTGCAGTTCTCTCATGGTTAGATAATAATAAGCATCTTTTCATATAATAATGGTATTTTAAAAATTCAAATGTGAAATCAATGCTTTTTAGAAGCAATTTTGGCCCTTATTTTTGTGTTTATGATTTTATCCATTTCAGTTTGCTTTTGCAAACACGGAGAGATTGTATTGTATGGAAGGGTTTTTCTATTATGTTTATGTGGAAATACTACTTGGTGAGATTTTTCTGGGCAAGGACTTGAGAGGATGGCATGCTTATTGTACTATAAGGAGCGGGCATCAGGAGGTGGGGGCGGCCACTTTCAGCTTAAACTTACTCTGCGTGAGATGGAAGGTACCAGCTCTCTTCTAAAATCACTTCCTGCTGCCCTCCCTCTGATTTCCGTTAACCATGCTGAGTGCTTGGTCTCAAACCCCAAATTAAAATCTGAGTCTCTCTTTTGTCCTCCTCTGTATCTTATCACTCATGAAGTTTGGTTGACTTGGACTTTTTGAAACCTGTGGCCTCCTTTTTATCAGATTCTTACTAATTTACACCTAGACTAAATTAAGTTACTCTGCTTTCTCATCCATTCTACATGCTGAGTTTGTGTGATCTTCCTTAAACATCTTTGAAGTTCTTAGAAATGTGTAACTTTCTAAAACTCTAATAAATCATGAAGTTGTTGCCTTCAAGGATGTCCACAATGTGTTCCCACTAGTTTTTCCATTTCCCTTCTCCTTATGCAGTTTTTCATGAAGTCATTTCCCTCCAGTCAGTATGGAGCTTCAGGCTCCCTCCTGGATGCTGTGCATAGAGCCAGGATGGCCATGACCATGATGCTGCTAAGGCTGCAAGGTTGTGTGCTCCTGGATGGGAGAGCATGCAAACACACCAGCAAATGCTTCAGCAGGTCAGCAAGAGAGAGACTCCCTCCTGAAGGCCACGGGCTACATGACTGATAAGATCACATGGCCCATGGAGAGGACAGGCCAATGCACCAGCTAAGTGCAGGTCCCGAGCAGCAAGTGATGAACAAGAGCAGCAAGTGATGAACAAGAGCAGGTCCTGAGCAGCAAGCCAGGAGCAAGAGCAGATTGGTCCTGAGGAGTGAGCTATAGGCAGGAGCAGAGCCGGCCTTCATCAGTGAGCCACGAACTAGAGAGAGGGTTTCTTTGTTTTGCTAGGGCTACATCCATTTCGGGTGTGGGAGGGGCTAAATGCTTTCTCTGAAAGACCGATTAAGTTCCTAAACTTTTGTCACTTTGAGTGAATCCACCCCCCAACCAATCTCTTCTTTCCCTAGGCTAGACTGACAGGCCTCTTTGGTCCAGGACCTCCCTCTGCCACCGTTCTGACTTCTGACTTCTATGGCACATGTGCCTGCCACCTCTGGTCCCACCCCCAGTCTGGTACGGGAAGGGCAGGGCAAGGGCATTTCCCCTTATCCAATTATCTTTCTAGCTTTTGGTGTCCTCTGGCCCCCTCCATTTATCTTTGCATCTTTCTGTGGGCCTTGGCCCTTACGATTCATATTTCCAGCCTTCAGGCCCCTCAGTTTAAGAATCACCCCCTGCTGCCATCTCACTGGTGGAGGAGACTCCCCTGCCTCCACAGGCTCCTGAGGCTGCCCAGCTTCCCTGCCCTTGGGGCCTAGTGGCACGGCTGGTCGCGGTGGCTGCGTGTGGCTCTGCCATCTCTGGGCAAGTGCTCTGCTGCAGCTGGGCCCAATCACCGCGCCCACTGGGGGAGGCAGTGCCCTGCCCCAGGAGGTGTCTGTCATGGTTCCTGCCACCTCTGGGTTGGGCATTTGGGCAGCTAAAGTGCCATGATCAGCCAAGCCTCTGTGCTACTCGCCTCACCTGCAGAGGGACACCCCCTCCTCCCTGCAGCTCAGCACAGTCCACCAGGCATCTGGTGCCTCAGCTCACTGAGAAGGGGCAGGCCAAAGGTATGGGCTCATCCACTGGTAACAAGAATAGGAGCCTTATTGCCCCTGTGCTGTGGCTCCTTTTTGCAGTGTGCATCCACAGGTCTAAGTACCATGCACCTTTTATAGCCACTTCAGTTTTTTTTCTTTCTGGGTGAAGTCTTTCAGTCCAGGATTGGAAAATTTACTTTTACTAACCAAGTATTTGTCTGTATTGCTGATTGGTATGTAATCATGCACTGTATTGTGTTTAAAACATCTTGGAACTAAGCCTTATCATATTTGAACAAGGCCTCAACCACTTTCATGTACAGATATGTGACGCATACCATCATTGTACACGTGCTATCTGCCTGCTCTGGGCTAGGCATTGTTCCATTTCACAGCAATGCAAAGACAAGATATAGCTCATTCCCTTAGGAGGCTTCTAGTCTACCAGAGACACCCCAGATCACTTCAAGGTACTATGTCAGGCATTGAAGACCTGGCAAGGTAATGTGGGAGCCAACCTGCCACACTCCTCAAATCATGTCACTGCAGTACCTCATTTCATGCATATATATGTACATATATATAATAACACATACAAAAAAGAGTTTAGATAAAAGAAGACTAGATACCATAAAGAGGAGGGTAAGTAAGAGGAGTATATTATCATATGCAGAATTTCTGAGATGATAATTGTCCTTTATGTTGAGTTTGGAGCTTTCTGGCAGCCAAGCAAGAAGAGGAATGTGATAGATTACATGTTTCTTCTTTTCTAATGAAGACTCATACATAGTTTCTTAGTTGATCTTGTCACTTGACTTTGGGTGACTTGACATGTGTAGCTTAGCCGTGGACCACCTCCTCACAGTTATAGCCTAATTCGACCAGCTTCCTAGTAGGCATCCTTACTCATATGTCTTAGGAGAATCAGTTCAGAACAGAACAGAACTCCTGGTGTTTATTCTCCTTCTCCTCACCTGCTCCTTGCCAGTTGTTCCCATCTCAGTAAATAGCACATTCTTCTGTGTCTCCTAAAGTAGAAACCCAAGAATTATTCCAGTTCTCCCCTTCCCTCGTCCCTCACCATCCAGCCCATCAACAAGTTCCCTGTTCTGGTTGAAACCTCCAGCTCATTTCTTGATTGATACAGTGGCCTCCTGATTCCATTCTCGCTTATCTACAGTATCTTCTCTTCACAGCAGCCACAGCGATCTTTTAAAGGAATGAACCAGGTTATAGTACTCTCTGCTTAAACTCTTCAGTGGTATCTTTTTGAAAGGTGAATAAAATTGAGTTTAAACTATGACTGATGTCATCTGTCATTTGGCCCCTCCTGACTCACTGCCACCACCTGTCACACTCCAGCTACAGTGTGTCCACTTACTGCACTGAGCCCTGCAGCCTCCCCTCTGTTCTTTTTGACCACACCAAACTGGTACCTACCCCAGGAACTTTGCATTTATGGTGCCCCCTGCCAGAAATATACTTTCTTCATTCATTCTGCATGTCATTACTAGGTGCCTACTGTTATGTGCCAGGCATTTTCCAGGGTCTGGAGATACAGTGGTGAAGAGGAGTAACAAAAATCCCTTCCCTCGTTGAGCTTTCATTCCAGCTCTTTCCCTAGGCCTTTCTCCTGTGCAACTCTTTTTCATTACCCGGAGCTTAAACCATGTCACCTCGGAGAGCATTCCTTGTCCTTCCCTGTTTAGAGTGGGACCTTTCCTTCTTTCCTCTGCAATAGTCACTGCACCTGTTTACTTCCCCCCTAGCATCTTAACAGAAGTTTATTTAGTTATGCATATATCATCACTCGAATACTTAATCTAAAAAATCAGTTGTGTCTTGAGCTATATGCCAGGCACTGGGCTAAGAACTATACAGCTGACCCTTGAATAGCACAGAAATTAGGGGTGCTGACCCCCACTGAGTTGAATTAACTGTGTATAACTTAAGTTGTCCCTTCACATACATGGGTTGAAGATAGTGAGTTTTTGTTTGTTTGTTTGTTTTTTAATCCTCACCTAAGGTTATGTTTATTGATTTTAGAGACAGAGGCAAGGAGAGAGAGAGAGAAAAAAAAAGCGATGTGAAAAACACCGATGGTTTACCTCCTGTACATGCCCCAGCTGGGGATCAAACCTGTAGCCTTTTGGTGTACAGGATGGTACTCTGACCAACTGAGCCATGTGGCCAGGGCTGACAATACTGTTTCTGATCTGAGGTTTGTTGAATCTGTGAGTGGGAAATTGGGGATACAGAGGGCCAACTGTATGTTTATTGAAAAAGAACCATGTATAAGTGGGCCTGCACAGTGGAAACCAATGTTGTTCCAGGGTCGGTTGTACATGCATTAGCATCTCATTCACATCATACACAACCCGGGGAGATCAGCCCTGTGTTTATCCCCACTGAACGGGGAAACCGGGCTTGGAGAGGTGGTCTTTCATATAATGACCCAAGTCCTCAATTTCCCATTCAGCACCTTTTTCTGTTTTAACATTGTTAATGATAACCATAGTAATAAAAAAAAAAGCAATTAGAATGCCTAACTAACATTTCTCTAAGTTACAACGTGCCAGGTAGTATGATAATCACTTTCCATGGATTATTTCCTATTAATCTTCATGACAGTCCTGTGAGGTAGGTGCCACATACTCTTCTTTCATAGATGAGGAAACTGAAGGAGAGTTTGAGTGCCTTGCCCAAAGCTCAGGATATTAAATGTCTTAAGGGTACAGCCAAAATCTGAACCCAGGCAGTCTGACTCGGAGTTGAGGTTCTTAATCATTTTACTCATAACTCCGCACAAAGCACGTGATGTCTTTAACAGTGCCTTGGCTGTTTCATAGGCACAAAGTTTGCTAAAGAATTCAGGTCATATCATACCACTTCAGCTTATTTAAGATGTTTTTGCAAATTGTGTTGATTTGTTAACTCGCTGACATAAAGCCCCAACACCCTGGCCACAACATTTCTTCGACCAGCTCTCCCAGGCACCCCTGGTTCTGTTGCACTTGGGCAGGGATTGAACAGTGTTCACTTCACAAGTCAGCTCTCCGTGACCCACCTTGGGGAGCACGCATGGTTGATAGTGATGAGTGGACCCAGACCACATTCTTCCATGTGTTTTGTTTAATTCTTCATGGGTCTTTGCTTATTAGATGAAGGAACTTTGTCTTCTGATTGTTTATGTTTATGTTAGTATTCTTTATGGTCTGTCTTTTACATAGCCAGTTTTATAACTATTGACTAATTGAAGGTTAGCATTCTTTCCCAAGTTGGATAACTGTAGACATTAACTTTTTAATTTCTAATTAGTTTCTTTTAGAAATATGTTCAAAGCTATAACATATAGATTTACTGTTACTAAACTTTACATAAATAATAAGCATATTTTGAAAGGATGTGACAAAATTTTTTGTAAGAATGTCAGTTTTTTTTCTATTGTCTGGATATTCAACATCAGTGAATAGTATGGTGTAAAGGATTAGGAAAGATGCTGTTAGGTCTAAGTAGTTTTGCATCTAGCCACAAGATATTATAAAGTTGCAAATCAGTAACTAGTATTGCATTGGCCCAAAAGTCCGTATGTTTTTTTCCCTAAAATAAAAGACACATCTTTTCATTTTCACCAATAACCTTATTGACTTGGATATTTTGAATATGTTGGCTGTGTCCCACGTGGTATAATATTGATTGTTTTCAATTAATGTCTCGATTTGATTGCTATGAACTTCAACTAGTCTACCCGACCATGGAGGATCATCCAGCAAGAAATCTCCAGCACAAAACTTCACAAACCACTTCTGATACATTCCATCAGTCATAGCACCTTCTCCATACACTGCACAAATCTGGGTTTTTTTTGCATTTCAGTTGCATTTTTACCTTTCTTGAAATAATAAAGCATAATGTGACAAAATGTTGCATTTTTCTTCAATCTTCAGTATTAAAATGGCTACATAAAAATTCATGAATTTTGGTGTTCTTTTAAATGCATGTTTATATGACAGCGGTCACAATACAATTTAAGAAAAAAACCATCTTACAGAAAAAAACAAATGAACTGTTTGACCAATGCAATAGAAATGCAAGCTTTAAGCTCAGATGCAACTTTGAAGCAAAATGGAAATAAAATAAAACCAGTTTGGTCATTTAAGACTATGACATCATGCTGATGATTTTCTAAGATGAAATCATAGCTTTGCAATAGAAATCAGGGGCCAGCGAGTTATCATTTCAGTTATATTATAGTATATAAAATAATTTAATTTTTCATTTACATTTTATAAATATTGTAAATAGCCAGTACCTTATAAAAGTTATGTTGTGTTCATGTTGAAGAGTAAATAATTTATTATTGTTGATTTCTATTTCTTAATTGTTAAAATGTCACCATCTCACCCAAAACAAAATACTTCCATACTTTTAGTAATGTAATCAAAATAATAGTAATTAGAGGGTGCTTCGCTGCTCAGGGCTCCTCATACATCGTGTCAGGAGCCTGGGCCCTCTGGTGTCTTCACAGACATGTTTGGTCAGAACTTAGATTTCCGTAAAGGCATATGAAAGATTGAGAAGGAAATGAGTAAAAATATGTGTATGATTTCTGCTGCACTAAGTTTGTGCCCTAAATTAGATATAATTTGTTAATGTGGAATAAAACAACTGAAAGGAAGGGCAAAGTATTTATTATATGTCCAGGTCACCAGTGAAGCCGGAGTCCATGATGCCAATTAGAATTTTAGTAAAATCACATAAGGAAGCAGGCATCTTTTAACAATCCAAAAACCGCAAGGACATTCAAATTCTTAATTTCCATCCTGGAAAATATGGGATACTTCATGAAAAAGGAAAAGAAATTAAAATCCCAAAGTATCATTTCATTCAATTCATAAAAATAACGGGTAACACGTTCTTGGCTTTTTCTAAGGCTGTTGAGGGAGAGAGATTCAATCAGTAAACAAAATGCTTAGAAAATGCTTGCATTTTATAGTTTGGCCAATTAAAAGGTAAAGACAGATGGTGAAAAGGAGGTGCTGATAGAAACTGAGTTTGGAAGGAGAAGCGTCTTGTCAGCCAAGGCTTGATAGGACACGTGAGCATGGTGAGCAGATTCCTCCCCCAGCTCCACAGTCAGCCTGCCTGCCCAGCTGCCGGCAGCCTGTGTGAAGCCATAGCTGTGAAGCCAAAGGGATAGCAGCACACATCACATTTATTTTACCTGGAGGTCAGATTTAACCTTCATCCCTCATGAGTGCTGCAGCTGAAAAGGTAGTGGGTTAGGGTCCTGATGCGGACACCGGTCCACAGTGTCTGCTTCATTGTGGAAGAAATGAGACATTCACACGGACTACCAAGTCCTGTGGAGGAAAAGGGCAGGCATGGCTTTTCTCTCAAGGGGAACAAGAGCCGCAGCCCTTGCTGGGACTGGCTTTATTGGGTTTCTCAGCACATTACGTTATGGTCCTCATTTACTATGCACAGGTTGCTTTAGGTGGTTACCTTTTACAGAAAACAAAGGAGCCAGTGCTGCTAATCGCATCACAGAAGAGGTGTATGTGCAAATGAAAAGGGAAAAGGGAAAAGTGGTTGGAATGGTTACACTTGTCCTAGGAAGGTTTAGCATGGATTTTAGGAAGTTACTTTGCAGTAAATATTTGCTGTAAATCCGGATGAGGGAGTTTTTAGCGAAAAGCAAGACTCAAAGTGGCCTAGGTACATTGCAGGCCTGATTCCCCACAGGAGAACCTATCTGTGGGCATGGGTCCTGTGTATCTCCGAGTGGGAACTGGGCCCATGCCACACAGAACGGTCTCCTACAGGGTCCTTTGTCAAAAGACAGTAAAAAGCACTTTTTGTTTTTGGCCTTCTTTCCTCTTTTGTCTTCTTTCTTTTAAGCATTTCTCTCCTTTTATGCAAATTTGCGACTAAAATGAGATAAATATGATCAATCAGAAGATTCCCGTGATGAGTCATATTGATGTTGTTGGCTGAGACACAGTGACACAGGGGGGAGTTTACTGCCTTAGTTTAATTCGATTATGAAACAAAAGTATGTATTGAAATGCACCTTGATGATGCCTACAATGATTCCCAGTTCCTTTGGCAATACAAAACCCTGGGTTCGATTTCAGGGAACCCATCTTTGGATGCATATGTGACACCCTTGGAGAAATAAGGAAAAAAGGATTTAGCTTTGTTTTTACTTGTCCTTTAGGCTTGCTTCCTGGTTATTCATGGGCATTTTGGGTATTTGATTAATACGTTTGGTTTAAATGTGCAACGTGGCTCTGCTGAGAACACAGCAAGGCTAGAGCCACAGTGCCAGGTCATCCCAGCCCTCAGTCCAGCTGAGCCAAAATGAAACCTTGGACCTTCTGGGCACAGCTCACCAGGAAGCCCTCTCCAGCGACATGAATGGTGGTCCTTGATGTGGAGCCCATTGTCATTTTGGAATTAATGGTTCCCTGCTGAGCCAAGAATGAAAATTTGGGACGATAATGTTTGGCCAGTTGGTATCTTCCCTCATTATTTACGCAAGGTAAAACGGTCAAACACTGTGTACATTGCAAGTATTCATTCAGGTATCAAAGATTTGGCTGCCTTCTAAGTACCCGGAACTCTGCAAGGCCCTGTGGGGCTCCAGACCTGAAGGGAATGAGGGTCTCTCCTGTAGAGTCAAGGGTGAGGTGGGAGAGCTTTTCAAGGTGAGTGAAAGTGAGTGACTCATTATTTTTATTTTTTGGTGTTGTTGAGGATAGAGGCTTGTCAATGTATTTGTTTCTAGATAAATGGCGTTCGTCGGTGTAAGTCCCTCAATTCTTTCATTTTAACCATTTTTTATTAAAAACTTTAAGAAGATTGTTCCATATTTAAACATATCAAGCCAGGTGTGCCTTTGTAGGTAGAAGCATTAAAATTAATCATACCTTTTCTTGTTGATTCATGGGAACATCATAAACATGGGTTACAATGATCTATTTCATTGTAACTGTTAACTCAGTGAAATATTTTGATATTGTTATTGAATAACATGAATGGGAACTTTTGTCCCTTCCCCAAACTCACAAGACATCAAACCACAGACCTAGGAAGCTCAGAGAACTCCTAGTCAAGAGTAAATACCTTCCAGGAACACCTACCCACACACATGCCAAAATAATTGCTTCCTGACTATAAAACCTAAATATCACTAAGCAAACTCAGCCTATCTTGCTTATGCTCAAGAATAATAAATAAAATATCTTTTCCTTTAATTATCAGCACCGTCATTTGTTAAATATTTTCCTATAAATTCTTATTATCTTTACCACCTTACTTATCTAGAAGGCAAGTATTAAACCAAAATATAGTTAACAACAACAGAAAAGGTACAAATCAACCCACAAAGTTGGTGCTATTTATACATTTCAGAATAGTTTCAGTCTAGTTGCCATTGTAATCAAAATTGGTGTGTGCATTTTAAATGATATATAGTTATCGGGTATATCCAGTTTTAATTATGAAAACTAGTTCTATAGAAGAAATCTATTTTCGTCTTTCAGCCATTTGATTGTATTGCTAGAGCTTCCGTGTGGCAAAAGTGATCTTAATCGTGGTTCCAAAGTATATTTTATATTCTTTTTGGTTTAGAACTGTGCTTTAGAAATATCTTTTTACGACATGTTAGTATATGAGTACTTCACAGAGAGACCATTCACCGAATTGAATACAAAACTTTAGGCAGATGTTGCTTTGGTTTTTAAAGTATGTGCACAATGGCCACACGGCAGCTCGCTCAGTGGGGTGCAGAGAGTGTTTGCCTGATGTTGCCTGCTGTCTTCAGTGTATCGAAGATTCTGCGGGTAGGTTGGCAGCAGTGAGACCTGTATAGAGGATTTTCATTCTGTTAAATAAATTGCCATCTGATGTTATTCATCAGAGTAGCTGATTCTGTACTTGGACATCTTCTTGTACCACAAAAAGCATTTGGTAAAGCTTCATAATCTTGCAAAATGAAAAACACATAACTACTTTTGAATACAACAGGTGAAGAAGTCCCAAATGTACGTTTTCCTGCACTAAAGCCACAACATTTATTTTAATTGTTATTAATTCATAAGATAATAGTGCACATTTGGGTGGGTGTTTTGAAGTGGAAAACAAAGCCTTTTCTTTATGCTACACTTTAATAGAAAACACCTGACCCAGCATCCGCCTCCTAAGCTATTTCGTAGTGTTGTGCCTGGTGTTTGCTCTCTAGCCGCTGTGAGAATCCTTGTACTAATAGCTGTTACCCTGGGGCCTTGGGGCAGCCGGGGCATGTTCTTCCTCTGATAGGCCTTCAGTAATGAGTGAAGAATCACTTGGGAAATTAGAACATCCTGATTATTTTTGTAGTGATACCACTAAGTATTCAAGATTTCTCATAATATCCTAATGGATAATATAAATATCATTAATTGGAAAAAAAAACAGGAAAAAATCACATACCGTAAAAGTTTAGAATGGGGTATGGGGAAATTGAATTAAGGTATGTACCTTAATGGTATTGCGCCTGCTTTCGTCTCCTGTGTTGATATTGTGCTGTGGTTATATGAGATGTGAACATGAGGGGAGACTGGGTGAAAGGTGTATGGGAACTGTACTCTTTTTGCAACTTTTCTGTAAGTCTAAAATCATTTTGAAATGAAATCTTCTATATGAGCTCTTAGAAATATTTTCCAATCAACCTATGTTAAGGAAACTTAAGAAAAACTGTAGAAACTGAGCTATGACCCAGATGCCAGGCAGCTACTAAGGACGGGACTGCGAGAGTGCCGTAGAGGGCCCTCTCGTGTCTAGGGATGTGCAGCTCTGCCGTGATCATCCCTGTCTGCTGTCACTTAGTAGTTGACATTCCCAGTCAAAAGAGAAAAAACAAAAAAACAAAACTAAACCACAGAAGCAAAAATTAAGGACATTTCTGACTGCCAGCCTCATTACTTCAACTTGAAATTTCTCATTAACATGAGATACAAACACATGCTCATGAATTTATCTGAAACATATATTCTTTAGTTGAAAAAAAGGGAACAGGACATCAAATTGGGATAAATGAGCGAATATGGCCACCTGCTTTTTTATTCATATTGTTTTTGGTGCACAACCTGCTCAGTATCATTCTTCATATGTGGGCCCACTCTCTGGCCCTCATCTCTGTGCCCGGTCATTTGTCTGCCTTTACCGACTCACTGGCAATGGAAATACATATTTAGGTTGAGAAATTACGGCGATTTAAAAAATGTCTGGTGTTCAGATAGACCCTTAAAAATCCTCCATTACAAACTCATGTTATTTAAACAACTTTTATTAGTATCACAATATTTTGTTGAGTAACTTGCATGTTGTCATGTAGCTCCACCGGATGTTAAGCTGTGTATGGTAACAAGGAATCTTATAATGGTGCCACGTGAATACTGTTCTGTCTGTGAGACACGTGGCTTTGGGGTGGGAGCCAGACAACCAGCTCTAGCCTTAAATTATTTGAAAGTCATGAACAGTATTTACCATTGCAGTGATTAACCTTTCCCATCTTTCCAGCCAGTGTTTTTGTTGATCACAACCCTCTGATCTTTCCACACATGTGGGCAAATGTGTATTTTTAAAAATATGATACATGATCCATATACAGTACTTTTTACCCATCAGATTCTTCTTGTTATTGGTGGTGCTTAATGAATTTAAAGTTGTTCCCAAATTAATCATTTGTACTTAACACTCATCTTTTTTGTTTGGTCTCAATATTATTTTCTAGAATTTCTATATTTGGAAAATCCCTCATATTATTTAAAGCAGGTTGCTTTGGGCCCTGACAGAGTTTGTTCATCTATTTGAATATGTTAATAATATTTCAGTAAAATTTATGACCCATATGTATAGGTAAATACCATTCTATTTGCTGTGAAGACGATGATAATTTATAGACCCAAGTTCATGTGTTCTTGCACTCTATACCAGATTGTCTCATTCAGAGCCCAGTGGTTCTTAACTACCTGTTTAAACTTCAGGAAGTTACTTAACTTCTCTCAGCCTCAACATCCTTGTCTATAAAATGAGGGTAAAACGGCATGTCCTCAGAAGATTGTGGTTAGGATTACATGAGTCAATGTGTATAGTGTTTAGTGCCTCCTGGAATGTAGGAAGTCCTATGTGTATGTTTATTGCGGTTACTGTTATAATCATTTCTAACAAGGTCTGTGTTTGCCACTGAAATTTCTCACCTGATTCTAAACCATGTGGTTCTAGAGATTTTTTTTTTGTGGTTTAAGATATTTATTAGTATCCTCTTCAAATATAAAGTGATTTTTTTCTTCATCCTTAGGCGAAATTATTCTGGCCAGGAGATAGTGGAAAATTAAGGTTATATAGAGATTCTATTTTTAA
This sequence comes from Carollia perspicillata, assembly GCA_004027735.1. Lineage (NCBI taxonomy): Eukaryota > Metazoa > Chordata > Mammalia > Chiroptera > Phyllostomidae > Carollia > Carollia perspicillata. Next base: position 29,359 of record PVKM010010224.1, read on the forward strand.
ACAGTGTTTTCAGCCATCTGAACCTGTTTTGATTAAGTGTTTTCCTCCTACCCCCTGCAGCCAGTTTGTTTTTGTCCTAGATTACAGCAGGCACCTCTGTGAAGCCTTCGCCGTAACCTCCCTTCTCTCTGTTCAAACCCTCTTCTACTCCCTCCACGCCCCATCAGGTATTTGACCCAGGCACTGGTGGTTTGTGTCCTTGACTCTGTGGTGCCTGGCACCTAGTTAGATACTCAGTAAATACTGAATTTATGAATTACACAGCACCTTTGTTTCCTCTTGTAAGCTGTGTGATTCACATCTTGTTATTTGTTCTTTAATTTGTTGTTTATAAACTCTGCATTATTAGTAATATTTTAAGTCTCTTTGGAGTAAACTTTTGATCTTTGGACTCCTTCAGTAGATTAACTGAAGATGACCTTTAGTCATCATCGAAAGTCTAGTTTATGTTCCATATTCCTTTTCTAAAATGTTGGCAAAGTAAATAATGGTGTTATAACCGGAGTTAGCCAGATAACATACACATTTTGCTACCTTAAAAGTAAAAGGATGTTATTCCACTGTCTTTTTTCTTATTCTTATAAGATTTGTTTGCAGTGCTTGTAAGACCTCTGAAGAAAATGTTTGCTACAAAAGCACAGATATATTTGCAAAACTGGTGTATTTAATATGGCAAGACTATGTTTAGAAAGCTGTTTTTAAGAAAACATTTTTTTAGCTTACCTACTTCAGGTTACAAATAACCATTTGGTGGCTGCACTCTTAGTCCAGTGAATTTAATAAATATACTTCTTCAGTCACCATTCTTATCAGTTAGGTGGAAGAAATTGTCAGAGTCTGATACCGCACATGATTGTATGTCTGATTTGCTGGGTAGTTTACATAGCTAGGTATCTACTTAAGAAGAGCTGTTCCCTGGTATTGGTGTAAAAACAGACACAAAGATCAATGGAACAGAATAGTCAGCCCAGAAATAAACCACACATACATGGTCAATTAATTTATGACAAAGGAGCTGAGTCTATACAATAGGGAAATGCCATTCTTTTTAATAGTGTTGGGAAAACTGACAGCCACATGCAAAAGAATTAAATTTGACCACTATCATATATTGTATACAAAAATTAACTTAAAATGGGTTAAACAATTTGAAGTAAGATCTAAACCCATACAACTCCTTGAAGAAAATGTAAGTGGTAATCTCCTCGGCATTGGTCTTGGTGATGACTTTTTTGCTCTGACACCAAAAACAAAAGCAGAAGCTTCTGCACAGCAAAGGAGAGCAACAAAATGAGAAGATAACCTACTGAATGGGTAAAAAGTATTTGCAAATCATATATCTGATAAGGGGCTCATACTCAAAATACATAACACATAACTCAGTAGCAAACCTCCCCCCACAAGCAATCCAATTAAAAAATGGGCAAAAGATTTAGATAGACATTTTCTAAAGATACACAGATGGCCAACAGGTACATGAAAAGATGTTCAACATCATTAATAATAAAAAAGTGCAAGTCAAAACCACAATGAGATATCATCTCACACCTGTTAGAAGGGTTATTATCAAAAAGACAAGAAATAACAAATGTTAGCAAGTGCATGGAGAAAAGGGAACCCTTGTGCACTTTTGGTGAGAATATAAATTGATGTAGTCACTGTGGAAAATGGTCTGGAGGTTCTTCAGATATTCAAAATAGAACTAACATGTGATCCAGTAATTCTACTTCTGTGTACTTATGCAAAGGAACCCCCCCCCAAAAAAAACAAAAAACAAAGCCCTAACTCAAAAGGATATCTGTACCTCTATGTTCATTACAGCATTATTTACAACATCTAAGATATGGATGAATGGAAGAAGAAATTGTGGTATATGCACATGTTGGAAGATTTTTCAGCCATTAAATAGAATGAAATCTTGTGATTTGCACCAAATACATGGACCTTGGGGGCATTATGCTGAGTGAAATATGACAGAGAAGGACAGATACTGTATGATCTCTCTTCTGTGTGTAATCTTGATAAAAATATATCAAACTCATAGATACAGATAAGAGATTGGTGGTTGCCCAGGGCAGGGGATGGGAAATGGAGTGAGTGGTGAAGGGGATCAAAGAGTAAAAAGGAAATAAAACAAAACCAGTAAATAACACACACAAAAAGTGGGTAGAGTTGACAGAATAAAGAGGGCCCTTGTCCTTTTCCATGGCAACCTTCTCAACCTTACAGGGATATTTTCAATGGGGAGGATTGAAATGAGGAAATTAGTATCAACTTTGCTGTTCTTTCAGTTGTGGTATATTTGACCATCCCTAAAATATCATTCCATCACAAATAGGTCATTACACTGTCCTAATCATTGTAATTAATATATTTGAGGTTTTTGTAATATTTGTGATCAATACTGCAGCACATACCATCATGTTAGAGGTCCTATCCAGTGTCGTAAGACAAGAAAAAAGAAATAAAAGGCAGTAATCCAATTAGAAATGAAGAAACTGTCTTTATTCAGAGACAGTATGAATAAAGAAAAGAAATAAAAGGCAATAATCAAGTTGGAAAGAAAAAAAACTGTCTTTATTCATAGACAGTTTGATCATTGATATAGAAAATTTGATGGAATCTACAAAGAAGCTATTAGAGCTGTTAAGTTGAGCAGGGTTGCAGGATACAAGATCAGTATACAAAAATTAATTGTATTTGTAGATATTAGCAACAAACAGAGAATGAAATTAAAAAAACAAGCAGTACTGCTCACAGTAACATCAAAACATATGAAACACAGATAAATCTGACAACGAAGCACAAGGCCTGTACTGAAAACCACAGAACACTGTTGAGAGGAGACAATGGAGATGCCTCCAAGTGACTGGAGAGGAGTGCCATGTTTAATGGCTCAGAAAATTTAATGTTAGCACCTCTGTTTTCTCCAGAATGATTTATAGATTCAGTGCCATTCAGATGAAAATCTCTGCAGGCTGTTTTGTGGAAGTTGATAAACTGGTTCTAAAGGCCATATGAAAGTGTAAAGAACCTAGAGTAGTAAGAGCAACTTTGAAAAAAGGAACAGAGTTGGAGGGCTAACACTTCTTGATCTCAAGATATTATAGAGCTATAGTAGTCAAGAATTGGTATCGAATTGGTATCAAGATGGGTCTGTGGAGTAGAGCAGAGAGTCCACAAAGAGACCCACACATACATGGGCAATCGATTTTTGACAGAAGTCAGAAGGCAGTTCATTGGAGAAAGGATAGTCTTTTCCAATTGCTGTAACAGTTAATACCCATATGTAAAAACAAAGGAACTTCAATCCATAACTTGTGGCATATAGAAAATTTAACTCAAAATGGAAGATAGATCTAAATGTAAAACCTAAAGACATAACATTTCTGGAAGAAAATAGGAGAAAAGTCTCTGTGGCCCGAGTTAGGTAAAGATTTCTTGGATGTGTCATGAAAAGTAAGATCTGTAACAGGATAATTTGGACTTCATCAAAATTAAATACTTTTGTTCTTTGATAGACACTGTTAACAGAATGAAAAGGAAGCCACAGGCTAGGAAAAAATACTTGCAAATTACTTTTATCTAGAATATATAAAGAACTCTCAAACCTCAATAATTAAGGAAACAGGCAACCAAATACAAGTATGCAGAACACTTGAACAGACACTTAAGAAAATATATGGATGCCCTGGCTGGGTGGCCCCTGTCCCATACACTGAAAGGTTGCTGGTTTGATCCCTGGGCAGGGCCGGTACAGGAGGCAACTGATTGATGTTTCTCACATCGATGTTTCTCTCTCTTGCTCTCATTTTCTCTCTCTCTCAAATCAGTAAACATATCCTCTGAGAGAATTTTTTTAAAAAGAGGAAATATATAGATGGAAAAAGTACATAAAAACGTAATATCATTAATTATTAGGGAAATACAAATTAAATGCACAGTAAAATACTACTCTACTCCTATAGAATAATTTAAAAAAAAATACACCACCAAGTGTTTGGAAGGGTGTAGAGAAACTGGAACTGGTTAGAATGTAAAATGGTACAACCACTTGAGAAAATAGTTTGGTGGTTTTTTAAAAAGTTAAACATATTCCTACCACGCAATCCAGCTATTTCACACTTAGGTGTTTCCATAAGAGAATTGGAAGCGCATGTCCATGTGATTCAGCGGTCCCCGGCCTTTCTCGCCCCAGGGCCCAGTTTCATGGAAGACAATTTTTCAACAGACCGGGGAGGGGTGATGGTTTCGGGAAGATTCAGGCACAGTACATTCACGCTCACCTCCTGCTGTGTGGCCGGGCTGCTGACAGGCCACCGTACCAGTCCGTGGCCCTGAGGTTGGGGACCCCAGCATATGCAGATAGAAATATAAATGTTTGTAGCAGCTTTATTTGTAATCACCAGAAACTGGAAGAATCCCACATGCCCATCAACAAGTGAGTGCATAAATTATGTATCTACACCACGGAATACTATTTACCAACTAAAGGAGAATGAACTATTGACATCCACAATAACATGGATGAATCAGACAAAAATTCTGAAGGAGAATCCAGATTTTAGAAAATGTATAATTTGTTTATATAAAATTCTCGACAAGACAAACTAACGTAGAGTGACAAAGATTGTTTAAGGGGTGGCAAGGAAGGGCAGGAAAGGAGGAGGAATGGCAGGGACACAGAAAGCTCTGGGGTAGTGAGTATGTTCCTGTCTTCATTGTGGCAGTGATTTCATGTCCGAACTTAACACGTGGCGTACTTTAAGTAAGTGTACCTCCTTGCACGTCACTTACATGCACCTCAGTAAAGCTAAAAAGAGTGAGCAAGCAGGCTCTGCTGTCATTAGAAAGCCCAGGTAAAAGGTAGGTAAGAGCAGGACCCAACTCTTAGGGTGGTTGTGAGGACCATGAGATTTCTTCTATGTTCAGAGATGAGACCAGGCCTGACTCAGCACTGTTCACCACTTGATGTGAATGTATCTTGTCTTCTACTGTACCGTAAGTGCTTGGTGAGCAGGGCACCATGCCTCAGTCGTCATTTTGTCTAGTGTGAAACTCGCCATGGGTATTTAATCGTATAATCCTCAATGTCATGAACAGAGCAAAAATTTTTGTGACGAATTTCAAATTGATAAGTAGCAAAATCAACACCCTTCACACATGCAACATGGATAAAAGATTGAAAAAAGAACTGAAGAATTGTGACATACACTGTTCTGGACTAATTTGTGAATTATATAAAGTTCGGATTTATATGGGAAGTCTTTGCAGTGCCATATTGTCTTAAAGATGTATCTTTATTTTATTTGCACACACGCACAGTGTGTGTGTCTGTGTATCACGCACACTGACTGGATTTCGTGTCCTCTGAGCACTCTGATGCAGCCGTCACCCTGGTTTCTTTCACTTATTTTAGAATGCAGTTAAGTCCTTGGGAAAATCACTTAGGTCATCAGTGAGGAATGCCACCAAAATAGCTTCTCACTTAAGTTCCCATCCCTAGAGCTCACCCACAGGAGGTTCCGATAAATTCAAATATTTAATAACTTGTATTTTTCTTTCTCCTTAAACACAGGCCCTCTGGTCCTGGAAGCAGGATCACATGGTGGATTCTTGGCAGTCTGCAGTCTGTGGAGCTTTTGCAGGTGCAGAGGATTATATTATACTGGGAAAGACCAAAGAGGGGGGGGAATGTGAAAATACTCACGATGCAAAAACAACATTCTTCAGAAATTCCAGATTGTTTAGATGAAGAGAGTTCCACTAGTTGTTTGAGAAAAGAAAGTGTCTTAGGAAAAAGAAAAACCTTGAAAGGTGTCCACTCGAAAGACAACCAGTTTATTTTCAACACATTTTTCTTTTTCTCTTTATTAAAGCCTTCACTCAGACCCTCTGGATTATCTGAAAGATGATTTATAAAGCCCCGTGTAGGCCAGGAC
>PVKM010010225.1:0-14077 GCA_004027735.1 Carollia perspicillata
AGGTTTCGAGGCTTTATTTCCCTATGCTTGAACCCTGGGTTGCTTGGTCTATCTTGCTCCCCAGTTGTTTCTCCTGGTTTATCTGCACACAAATGTGGGACACTCCTGTCTGCAAGCCACTGCCTTCCCAGGTCTGCCAGCTGCCGCCCACCCCAGTCCTCCAGGCACTGCCTTGCTGTGAGTCCTCTCTGACCTGGCTGCCTATCTCTGCTGCTCCTACTGGTCTGTATAAATGTTCTCTCTTTAACTCCTTGATTGTCGGACTTCCATACAGTTCGATTTTCTGGCAGTTCCCATTGTTTTTTGTTTTTAAATTTGTTGCTGTCCTTCTTTAGGTTGTGCAAGGAGGCAAAGTGTACCTATGCCTCCATCTTGGCTGGAAGTCTCCTTTTGTTCATTTCTTGCTGAAATTTCATGTTCATTTCTTCTTGTTGAATGACTCAACACGATGATGGTAGAGATAATAAGGCAGCATTAACTCAACCCCTCCCTGCCCAATTCTCAGTTGGTGGATCAGCTGCTTGTCTCTTTGTCATCTTGTGGTTTAGGATTTTGTGGGCATCTGCATCAGTAATTGAAGTTGCGGGGGTACTGACATTGAGGTGGCTGCAGACAAGGTGGCTGCTGACCTTGGGTCTCATCTTCTTCATTTTCCTTATCTTCTTCATTGCTGCCCTTTCTAGGCTGTCTTTAGAGAGGAGGGCCTCTGCACAATCATGGTCTGTAGCTCCTATACATATTCTGTCTCACTGGTCTACCTTGTTCTTCTGCACCCTGGTTTCAGCACCCGTCATCACTTCTTTCTGTGCCAGGACAGTTGGAAAACTGTGGTCGGGGCCCCTAGGTTCTCCGCATGTAGTAAGGTGGGAACCGTCACCTGCAGTCAGACTGGCGCTGTTTTTGGGCCTGGCCTCCAGGAGCACTGTCTGATCCCTCATTCTTTTCCCCACCCTCAGTGTTGTAGTAATCCTGCTGGTAATTGCATGGAGGAACCCTGCGACATGGATAGCATCTGTGATGGTTAGGTCTGCTGCACATGTATTTCCTGCCTTGCACTGAAACTCTACCAGGGCCTGTAACATTTGCATCCTCTGCACCCTTTTCTCCTTGAACAACATCAGATTCCACAGTCTCTTCCACCTCCTACATTGTCATTCTTTATGATAGTCTGGTGTACAAATACATCTTCCTTGGTGTCATTCCTGTTGATGAAACCATATCTGTTTCTTACATTGAGCCATTTTGGCTGTTCCCAAAACCTTCATCTTTGATGATCTTGTCCGCACTAGCGGGGGCTGCTGATGTGAAGCCCTGGGGGCCTGAGGTACCGGGCTTGGTGTCCACGGTGGTTGTGGTGCTAGTGACTGGGGCAGCTGCAGCAGCTGCGTCTCCGCCCTGGGTGTGTGGGTAACTAGGCCAGCAGGTGATGGTGGGGTTGCTCAGGGCTCTCTGGGGTCTGTTCTCGCTCTCAGCTCCCACTACCAATTGAACCCCTATTTCTTTCTTTTGAGATGTTCGGCTACACCTTATACTTACCATATCTTGAATCAACTCATTATTTCCCTCATTTTCCACTCACCTTGCTTATTCTTCCCAGTTTCTTATGATTAGAACTTTACGTTTTTTTTTTTGCCCTGGCTGGTGTAGCTCAGTGGATTGAGCATGGGCCTGCAAAGCAAACAACTGTGGTTCGATTCCCAGTCAGGGCACATGCCTGGGTTGCAGGCCAGTTCCCAGCAGGGGACGCACAAGAGACAACCACACATTGATGTTTCTCTCCCTCTCTCCTTCCCTTCCCCTGTAAAGATAAATAAATTTTTAAAAAATTCTTTAAAAAACTTTACATTTTTTAATGTTTTTTTATTTTTTTCATCCAAGCAGTCACTAAGTCTAGAATTTGTCATTCCCACTTAACATTTTTCTTTGTATGTAGTGTTACTCTCCCTAGGCCAGACCCTTATCCACAGGGAATAACAGGGTTGGAGAGCCCCATCTTTGGCAAAGGGCCACTACCTTATCCTCTGGGATGCATCCAAGTTGGTGATTTTTTCACTAGACTGCACTTTCTTTAAGGCTGTTAGGTGTGGGTTCACTGGTCCCTAGCACAGTTCCTGACTTCAGAGAGGCATTTTAAAAATAATTTTTCATCCCCAGCTGGTATGGCTCTGTGGATTTAGTGTTGCACTGCAAACCAAAAGGTTGCTGGTTTGATTCCTGGTCAGGGTGCATGCCTGGGTTGCAAGCCAGGTCCCCAACTGGGGGCTTGAGGGAAGCAACCAATCTATATTTCTCTCCCTCTCCTTCTCCATTCATTCCCCTCTCTCTAAAAAGTAATGAATACAATCTTTTAAAAAATAGTTTTTTAGTTGAGGTCTGTCCTGATGGGGTTTTTCTGTAGACCTACATTGTTGGAAATGCCTCAGAGTAAATATGTTGATTCCTTTATTCACAGAACGGTGTGTTAAAACAAACAAACAAAAAAGAACTGTGTACTAGAACTGTGGGGAGGAACTGCAAGACAGAACTGCTAAAACTATGAAAGACCTCATAATCTAATTAATTATTTTTATCTTAGGTTTCTGTATATCCCAAAGGTCTGTACTATTCTAGGGAGTAATAGCTTAGGAATGAATATGATTTGAACTTACTCATGTTTAGTGGGCCCCAAAGTACATTGCTTGAAGAAATTGGGTCCCGATGATCATAGCTGGGAAATTTTGAAGTATGTCCGTATTCAAGTGGAGATTAAAGAAGCTCAACTAAAAGAATTGTGGAATGACTGACGTGGCAACTAGATTGAGCAAAAAAGGGATTCAGGAGGAACTAAGGCAGTGGAAGAACTCAAAACATGAAATTCCTTAAATAAAATTTATTCACTTTTAAAAAATAAAGGAAAATAGTTTTTAAAAAAACTGATGAAGCCTGTTCTATAGTTAATCCCCCAAAGAACCACTTTTAATCTCACTCCACCTCCCCCATAGACATAAGCTTAGAAGCCTTCGGAAGAAGACCTACAATTCTTATTGCCTTCAGCCTCAGGCTGCTCAGCTTGTTAAGACCTTTCATGACCTATAGAAAGTCACCATCTAGAAAGAAGGGGTAAGGATTAGCCAAAGGACATACATGATAACGCACAGACACAGGCAACAGGGTGATGACGGCCAGAAGGAAGGGGGCTGGGGGCTGGGTAAAGAGGAGAAAATGGGGACATCTGTAACAGTGCCAACGATAAAAATTAAGAAAAAAATATTTACCATTTATGCTTTCCCTCATGGCCCTCCCCCGCCTTCTATTTTTCTAAACATCTGTAGCCTCCTACCTGGTGTGAAAATTTACCTTCTGCTCTGCCCCCCACTTGCCTTTGTTCCTGTTATTCCTCCTGCTGAACAGCCCATTCAGGACTTCACTAGTCTCGCCTGAGTCAGACCTTCCCTGGAGCCCTCTCTGGCTACCACCAAGGATCACTGTCGCTCCTTTGAATTCTAGAAGCATTAGTTGTCAACCTCTCATCTCAGCACTTGAAAGTAAATTGACTTACTTTGTATTAAACTCCTTCATGAGCATACTACTTGTCTCAACTGGATTTCAAAGTACAGAGGCTTTATGTGCTAAGAATACAGTAGGTTTATACTCCATTTGTGCTGTAAACATGGTAGCCCTCATATTTGTTTTAATTTCATGGCATGAAAATAAGTGAATAATTTTCTGTGTTTCTCTTAATCAGCGGTGTGCATTCTGTTCTCTTAACATTATTTAAGCAGTAAGCTCAGAGCTGCAGCTACAAAAAATGAATAAGACAGATCTCTACCCTCCAGCGTAGTCTGGAGGAGGACATTGGAATAAACAGTGTTTTATACTGAAATTTGGCAAACTGTACTGAAGATACATAGTGTTATGAAGGCAAATAAGGGAGGATTTACTATGCCTAATGAGGTTAGGAAAAGCTTACACTGCTAACATCTTAATCCCGATGTCTATAAACCAGCAACTTCTACTGGTATTCACAAGTCAAAAGAATCTGGAAAATGCACTTATTCCAGGTCTGGGAGGTAACTTGGTGAGGAAAGACCATAAAGAGGTGAAAGGGTGGGCTGTTAGGAAATATGATGGTGGTCAGAAAGCAAGGTATGTGAGAGGGAGTGGTGGGAAATAAAGTGGAAAGATACTCTGGATACTCTTTACTCTGAAGCCAGAGTAAAGAGCCTACGACCCCATCAGAGAGGTAATGCTGAAGGGAAAGAAGATGGGGTTGTTCAATACAGTTAGCAACTGATACTGTTGATGTAAGAAATGTTCAAATCTGTGAATTTTTGTCAGTGTATTGAGCCAATCTGATGACAATTGCTGGGAAGCAAAATATAAATGGATTGAGAAAATGCCTTGGAGAATCGCAGTTTTGCAGCTTATTTTATACAATCAAAGGAGATGTTAGGAGGGTTACATTAAATCCCTTGGGGGTAGGTTAGGGAGATGGGAGAAAGCAAAGCTGGGTAATCTCTGGGGTTGGATAAACAGCAAGATGGAGAAACCCATACTTCTTTTACACTGGTGGGTACAGGAGTACTGGTGGGTATCAGTTTATGAGCTGATAGTTAATAAACATTTACAACACATAGTGATGGTATGAGGGGAACCAGATAACAATGAGGGGCTCTTCTGGTCTCCTGTTCTGGTACCCACTGTTGGGCATTGATGGGGTCAGGAAGATTACTCTGACATTTCAACAGTATGTTATCTTCGATGCACATAGACACTGATCTTTGTCAAGGAAGCTACAGGCCTAGGACATGACCACCCCCCATGACCAGCTATCATGAAATTTTAAGTTCAGATCATCCTATGCGGTTACTTTTGGCTCTGAGATTCTAAGGCCTGAGATTGCGGCCCTTCCCTGAGCTTGTCAGGTTTAGCATGCGCCCCCTTTTCATTCACCATACAGTGGGATTAATTCAGCTCTAGGCGCTCCTGGGTACGATGATAACTAGCAGGGTAATCCAAGAAGCCCTGCGGAGACTTAGTCACGCGCTGTGAACCAGGACGTGGCAGCCAGACGGCCCGCCCACCAGCTGCCCCGTGTAAGGGGCTGGTGATGGGGCCGGCCGTCGCGCAGGACCCAGCAACAGCTAGGCTGGAATTCGGTCCACGCAACTAGGCGCGCTGGCGGGGACGTGGCGCTTTCCAGCCAATCCCGGCTACGCGCTGGCGGGACCAATGGCTACCCAGGGAAGCTCTACGTAATATGCGGGTTTGTTGTTGATTGGTCAAGCCTCCGCTGGAGAGGCGGGTAAGGGCGGGGCGAAAAGCCACTTCCGGTTAGGTGGTCCTTGCGCGCGTGAGCTGAGCCGGTGGTGAGCTGCGGCCGCGGCAACTTGGGCTGTAGGTGCTACTGGGAAAGGTAGGTGCGGCGGAGTTCAACCTTTTCTCCGCAGACTCGTCACTTTTCCCCTTCTTTTTTACCTCGCTCCTTGTGCGGCAGCGGTCTCTCTTGTTCATGGCCTATGTTTCTGCTAGTTTGGGGACTTGGGGCCTGAGCCGGCTCGCGACCCTGTGGCCTTCGGCGGGCAGCCTGGGTTGGAGGCCGCCCCTTGCCTACTGGCGCGCTCAGGGAAGGGGCCTCGGTCCCGACGAACTCCGGCTCCCGGTTTTACGCTCCCTGGGGTACTGTTTCGTGTCTGGCTACGTCCTCTGTCCCTAGGCCCAGCCACTCATCGACCCCCTCACCGAGCCCGCGGACTAGGGGGTCACTCTTGTTTACCTCCTGAAGGTCAGAGGGCAGTCGGGTAGTGTTATTGGGACAGTTCCCTGCCACCTTCCTCTCTCGAGCTTGCTCGTGTCTGCCAACCCCGCCCCAAGGCCACATCCCCAGAGTACGGTGCCTCTGCCAGGAAAGTCGTGTTCCCTGGCTCTGAGGGTGTTCGAAGCAAGGGGGAAAGAAAGCTTGAAAATACTTTGATTAAAAAAAAAAACTTTATATAATATTAAAGAAAAGGCGAATGTTTCGAGCTTCCATGTTTAGCTGCATACTTCAGTCAGCGACAGAAAAAAGTTCTAAGAGCTTTATTAGGGGATTGTGTTTTTGCGTTGTCTTACTGCTTCTGCCCCAGCGTCTAATTATGATTTTTAGCATTCCCCAAGTAAAAACTTAATTTCCTACAGCTGCCCTGCTTAAGAGACTAGTAGTGTGGTTTGCAGTTTCCAGAGCTGCTTTTGCCTCAAGGCAAAAGCCCCTTGGGTCTCCGGATAAAACTTGAAGGCCTTCAATCTCAATTCCTAAGTGTATAAACTCAGAATAGTGTCTTTGAGAACTGAATGTCATTTACTTCCTGGCATGGACCATAAAGTCAGTATTAATGAATCATAAATAAGATTGCTGGGAGGTAGGAAACTGTCATCTCTGATAAATTAATCTTTGTCATAGAATGGAACTTAACATAAGACAAATGCATATTTGACCTTATTCAGTGGATTTAGTTAACCAAATACCAAACAGAGGCCATAACTGAGGAATTTATGTAGTACTGTGTAGTGTGCAAATAAAGGGTCCAGCTAGATGATCTGTAAATTGTATGATAGGTAACCTATAAATCCCCCCAAATGGAATTTATTTATAAAAAAGTGTGTATTTATTCTTACGTGTTTAAACTTCGGTCACTTTCAAAGTATTCTCCATTCGATGCAATACACCTATCAATTTTTTTTCCACTGCCCAAAACAGTTTTTGAACTGGACAACTTTGATGCCTTTTAGTGCCTCCACTGTTATTTTGTTTCTCCTCTTCCACATCGGCAAAATGTTTCCCTTCGAGGACTTTTCTCATTGGGGAAACAAAAAAAGTTGGTCCAGGCAAGATGGGTGTATAGGGAGGGTGGGGCCAGGAGGGTCATGCTGGTTTTGGTCAAAAACTGCTGGTTTGGGTGTGGGCCAGAAATCACCCATTCTTGAAATGGAATGGGAGAGTCTTCCCATTCCATTGGGAAGGTGGCATTGGAAGAGTCTTCAAAAAAAAAATTTAACTGAAGCCAAATGCAGCCTCTCACAACAATACCAGTTGGTACACTAAAACAGATGGGCTCCTATTGTAAAACACTCACCTATCAGAGGAAGCCTGTACTATAAGGGCCCACCCTGCAGAAGATAATGCCTGTTTTGGGGTCCCCCCTCATTTGTGTGTCGAGAGGATGAGTTTGCTTGGGCATAATCTGGGTTTTACAGTCATTCAGAGGTCTTCAGTAGGATCCTCTTAAGAATCACAACCGGGAGAACCATAAGCTGACAAAGATGGACTGAGTATGTTTGAGTGTATGGTACTCAGATACAACTTTGAAATCAACTCATCATCACTCTCAATATAATCAGTTTGCTTCCATTCATCCAGTGACGTGTGTGAAGATACTTACTGATGGTATTTTATATACATTGCACTAGTGTAGATTATTAGTACATTGATATTAACAGATTTTTCTGTATCAGGGGCAGTGGAAGGACAGAGATGTGGCCATGGGATAGTCTTTGGAGATGCGTGCTACGCCATAACATCCTAGGTCCTCTTTGAACTCTTAAATATGCATCTTGTTGATGTTGTAATTTCTGTATTAGAGTTAAGACTGCTGAAATAACACTTTTCCTGTTTCTGGCTGATCACCACATCCGGTGAGGAGAAGAGGGGGTTGGGAAGCATCGGCAGGCAGGAACTACATTGCTGCCAAGTACTGTCCAACTAATCCAGTAAAATGTATTGGTGTATAAAAATGCAGACCCTGTATTAGAAACTGTATAGGGTATTAATTTATATTAGCTGAGATCCCTGTCTTCCTCAAAGGTGGCATCTATAGGGGAGTTAAAGAGACTATTTAAAGTAGCCTCTGGTCATTATTGTGGAGTGGTACAAGCAAGTTTTATAGAGGATTAGAGCAGTGATTTTCAACCAGTGTGCTGCAAGAGGCATACTGATGTGCCGCGAGAATTTTTAAAACGTGGTATCTGGCTATTTAGTCAGGGTCATTGACCTTTTCCCCCTTAGATTGTCAAGTAAAAAAAGGTAACAGCCAACACAACAATAGCCATCTGGTGTGAGTCAAAATTATACCTATTTTTGTCAGATCAACAAACAAATACATTTTTTGGTGCCTCAGAATTTTAGAAATTAGTTTCTGTGTGCCGTGAAATGAAAAAGGTTGAAAATTGCTGGATTAGAGGGATGGGTACAGATTACATCCAGCTGGAGTGATAATATGAGATAGGTCTTTTCATCTATGATAAAAATTGTTTACAGACATTTGGCACTGAAGGGAGGTTGAGCTAAAATAACTACCAAATTCTCAAGGACTTTATGCATGTTATACATATACGGCAGAATTACAACTAGAAACCAAGACTCTTGTTCCTACGTTTTGTAGCATTCCTTATGGCAAATAATTATGTACTAAAGTTTTAAAGAAAACTTTTCGTTCTGTAGCCAGAAAAGTTTAAAGTTTGTACTGGTTTGCTTTAGTTATAGAATCAGTGAAGCCTGAGTAATAATAGTTTGTCATTCTCAAAGCTTTTCTTTACAACCAAATTTTGCACTTTTATGTACTCAGTTGTCGTATAAATGTATGTCCTCACTCACACAAATAAGCAATTAGACTGTATTAAAGAACTAATGTAAATTTGCTTCATCAGGAGAGAAGCATTGAATAAATAGTTTATCATTATCACAAAACTTCTTTTTCCCACATGCCCTGACTGAAAAATCAGACCCGCGACCTTGCAGTCTATGGGATAGCACTCTAATCAAGTAAGCCACACCAGTCAGGGCTCATTATAACTCTTATCAAATTATGAAGGATGACATTATTACTTTAATGTGATAATCTTTGGTGGTACTTGTCCCAGCATTTGTAAGCAAAGGATGTCAGATAGACAACTAAATAGCTTTAATTTCTAGATTTCATAACATGGGCGTTAGTATAGTCACGGTATTTTGCTGTGTATAATGAAATGGGCTCCCATGTGTAGTGTGCACCCACGTTTTTGTCTGCATTATACACAGGATTATTGTGCCCCTTGTTATTCCCATGGTATGTAATCATTATACTCATGTATGATTCACATTCTTATTTTTCCCTCAAAAATTTGGGCAGGAAGTGCACATTATACATGGCAAAATATGGGTAAATTGCCAATAGGCTGTCCTGTCCCCCCCGCCCACTCCCCCATTCAAGTCGAGGTGGACACTTAAGCAGTGAGATCCTGCTTTTGCTGCATTGTAGAGGAAAGCTTTTTCCCTGGTTATCCAGCTCAGAGAACTGGAATTTATCGCCACGCCCATCTTTCCCACATTGAGCAATGAGTCTTTGGTCAACCAGAATAACTGTGGGATCACTCAGTGCTAATATTCTTGAGAAGTTTAATTTAATCCAGGCATCTAAATTTCCCTGAAACAATTAAAGTGTTCTGTGACCAACAGATTTTTACAAAAAATGACTTGAAGGAAGAGGAAGAAGTGGCAAGAATTTAGAGCTTTCAAGGAAATTTTTGAATGGATAAAATAAACTGATTCTTAAGTCTCGTTACTGAAAGAAATTCAGGCTTATGCCGTTAATGTTTTCTTACAAGCTTGTTGGAACAATTCATGGAAATAACTTTCAGAAGAAAATTATTGGTGACATACTACAAGAGGATGACATCTTTTCTAGCCCTTCCGTTTGTGTCTCTAATGTGGCACTATCCAATAGAAATACGAGTATAATACAGTCCACACATGTAACATTTAAGTTTTCACTTGAAAATTTTAAACAGGTGAAATTATTTTTAATTTAACTTAATATGTTCAGGATACCATTCGTTAATAAATTATAACATTAATACCACATCCTAATTCACACTGGCCACATTTTAAATGCTTAGTAGCCACATGTGACTAGTAGCTACTGTCCTGGGCAGTGCAAGTCTGGATTTCCCCACTCCCCCTTGAGAATGTTACCGGACTGTTACCATATTAGATGTTACCAGCCCTGGCTGGTGTGGCTCGGTTGGAGAGTCATCCTGTAGCTGAAAGATTGCAGGTTCAATTCCTGGTCAGGGCATGTATCTAGATTGTGGTTTTGATCCCCAGTCTGCATGTGGCTGCGTCAGACCCCTGGATGGGTTGCATATGATTCCCTGGTCTGGGCTCTGATCCTGGGTCCAGGCTCCCATCCTGGCACATTCAGGAGGCAACCACGGGATGCTTCTGTGATTGATATTTCTCTCCCTTCCTCTCTCTCTAAAAGCAGTGAAAAAGATGACCTCAGGTGAGGATTTTTTAAAAAAAGATATTTCCCTTGGTGAGGGTGGGACAGAATTTTAGAGAGAGCAATTTATAGGTCATTTGAGAAATGGGAGATTGGAAGATGGGTGTTTTATAACCATCGATTTACCTACTAGATCGTGTGGTAAAAGCTTGTACAACCAAATCCTTCACTTATGTTTATCATATATTTTCCTAATGTCCTGTTATTCACTGATGCGTAGCCATGATGATGGGAGGAGAAAGGGTCATTTAGCTTTCTCTAGGTTGGTTTCAGTTTGGTTGAAAAGAGAAAAATGCTTCAGAAATAACGGCACTGTGGCAGTTCTTTAAACACTTTCTGGTGAAGAGTGGGTGTGTACTCGTCTCACGTCTTCCCACATAAAATACCCTGTCATGGGAGATAGCTTTTGTTTCCACTGGAACATTTTTATGTATATGGATTTAGATAAATCTAGTACAGTTTTTTTTTTAAGATTTTCTTTTTTTTTTTTAAGAGAGAGAGAGGAAGGGAGGGAGAGAAATATCAATGTGTGGTTGCCTCTCATGTGGTCCCCACTGGGGGCCTGGGGACCTGGGGACCTGGCCTACAACCCAGGCATATGCCCTGACTGGGAATCAAACAAGCGACCCTTTGGTTCGCAGCCTGCCCTCAATCCACTGAGCTACACTGGCCAGGGCTCATATAGTCTTTTTCTTTTTGGGTTTTTTTTTTTAGAGTGTACAAACATAAAACAAGGGACCTTACTAAAGTTTCTAATAGCTAGGAGTTGGTATATTTTACAGGTATATGTATGCACAAAGAGCGATTATGTGTGTAAGTATATAAATTGCACATAATTATATGTTATATGTAAAATATATGTTAAATGAAGGTTTTCATTGTCTGCTGCAAAGATAAAGATAGGATCATTGGTTCTGTCAATCAGGTGGTCCTTGATGACCCTTGTAGGCAGTTTTATCAGTGGTAGATGACAGAGTTCAGGGTGACAGTAGGTGGTGAGGAAGCAAAGACAGCAACACAGACAACTCCTAGAGAGTGTGGGTGAGGGAAAAAAGAGTAAGTGGGTCGGGGAAGGAATGATTCTGGATTGTGGAGACTTGAAAAGTATTGATTGATGGAATGGAGGAGCCTTTAGAAAGGTGGGACTGAAAGTTCAACTGAGAGGCCTGACCCCTGTGGCTTAGTTGGTTGGGCATCGTTCTGCAGAGCAAAGGGTCGGAGGCACATGCCTGGGTTGGGGGCTCATTCCCTGGTCCAGGCGTGGTTGGGCTGGCAGGCAGCCCATTGATGTTTCTCATGTCACTGGTTTCCCCTCCCGTTCTCCCTCCCTTCCCCCTCTCTAAAAATAAATACATAATATCTTACTTTTTTTAAGTTTAATTGAGAGGGGGTTAGGAAAGAGAGATGGATAAATGATAAAACCAGATCACTTGGCTTTTACTCTGGAATTCTTCTTTTATCCTGTATCAAGATGTTAAGCCTCAAACTTAAATGTAGTTTTCCCTCTGTATCACAGTGCAGCAATCCATTAGCATTTCTGTATTTCACATGTAGCAAAACTTTGTACAGTATTTTTGCAAGACCTTGACAACGTTAGTGGGCTTAAGCATTTATTCATAATATAATATATGGGGTTTGCAAGAATTGTTAGGGTATTTTATTCTGGGGATGTAATTAATAATTTGTAAAAGTTTTCTAAATGTGAAGTCCCCTTCTTGATAGGTATAAGGGAAATCCTCTGTTGCAGTGACTCTTGACTTTTTAAAAAATATTTTATTTATTTATTGAGAAACGTCAATTGGTTGCCCACCCCCAATCAGGGACCTGGCCCACAATCCAGGCATGTGCCCTGACAAGGAATAGAACTGGCGGCCTTTAGGTTCACAGGCAGGTGCTCTGTCCCCTGAGCCACACCAGCTAGGGCTGACTCTTGATTTTACTTGATTCTGTAAGCCTAGTCTAACATGATAGATATTCTTTAGATGTATCACAAAATGCCAACAACATATGTATAATTTACTAGTCTCTAAAGCGTTTTGTCTAAAAAATTATTAGTCATTTGAGATAGAAGTTTCATTTTGCCCTAAAGTAAAGGCATACTCACTTATGCCTTTACTTTAACATCAGAATGTTTAAGAGAGCCACTAAATCTCTAGTTTTCCCTGTTCCACTGATTTGATTGACTAGTTAAATTATTGAATGTAGGCAGGAGTGTTATTCTAGAAGAATATATTTTACTTGACAAATAGGGTTTCTGCCCTGGCTGGTGTAGCTCGGTTGCTTGGGCTTCATCCTGCAACCAAAAGGTCTCAGGACGCCCAGTGAGGTCACATGCCTGGGTTACCAGTTCGGTCCCTAGTCAGGGTACGTGCAAGAGGCAGCCAATCAGTGTTTCTCTCCCTCTCTTTCTCTCTCCTTTCCCCTCTTTCCAGAATCAATAAAAGAAAAAAAATTTTAATAGGGTTTCTATCCTAATAATAGATATGTTTTTCCTTTAATCTGCTTTTTCAGTCTGGAAAAATGGCTTGAAAATGCTTGCTTTGCTACCTAATACTGAAAAGAATTTTTATAATAGTGTTTAAAATGTAGTAGACATAAAAAGGTAGTAATACGTGAGTGTGTGCTCATTTACAAAAAACAAACGACACAGCAGAGGACGGTATTAAAGTTCACGTCACCCCAGCCTCCCCTCCCCATCTCTTCTCCCTTGAGTATAGGGGTTGCCGCTGTTTGCTGACAGAGATTTACCATCCCACACCATTTTTGTGTATATATGTTATGCTCATGTTTTATACAAATATAAACAACCTGTTGAGTTGTTTGGTTTTGCTTTTCACATAAATGAGATCTTACATTGTTTTGCAACTTGATTTTTGTTTGTGTGGTCGGTGGGTTTTTGTTCATTTGACGGATCTTGGTGAGTCCTCAGATTCAGCGCATATAGGTCCACGTCATTCTTTGTAACCACTGTGTAATGCCCCATACTACAGATTTACTAGTTCTCTGATTCAGATACAGTTAACATTCGATGTTACATTAGTTTCAGGTGTACAGCATAGTTGCTAGACATTTCTGTAACTTACAAAGTAACCCCCCCTGAGTAAGTCTGGTACTCACCTGACACCATACATAGTTTTTATAGTATTATTTATTATATTCCCTATGCCGTACTTTACATCCCATGACTATTTCGTAACTGCCAGTTTGTACTTTTAATCACTTGCTTTCCTCTTTTTATCTTTATAAACTATCATCATTGAACACCTGTGTACAAATATCTTCATATGCAAATTTGGGTATTTTGATCAGATAGCATGAAACAGAACATTGATAAACTTTTAGAAGCTTAACTGAATTCTAACATTGGTGGGAACCGCTCAGGAAAAGTACCACATTCTTCCCCTCTCTCAGGGGTCTGCAGGTCTTGCTTTTACACTGCTTCCTTTCATGGGTTCCATCAGACTTACCCACCCAGCAGCCTTTCATTTCGAGAATGGGCACTTGGGAAGTGACTGCTTCCCATTATCCCCTTCACTACATTTCTGTCTGTGTTATTGGCACTGTCTTATTTGCTTTCTTTTTACTTTTAAGGAATCTGTGTATAACATTCTCATCATTAACTGCTCTTAGCATTATTGAGTCCAAAAGACTATAAATCCAAGGTAATACAGTGTATCTTCCGTTAGTTACCATTTGGGGTTATGAGAAAAATGGACACATCAGAATATGTTTAACCTGTTGGCATATTTAATTTGCTTATCCCCTGGCACAACTCATGCTTCATTCTGGTTCCCACACTTTGA
>PVKM010010225.1:14177-35408 GCA_004027735.1 Carollia perspicillata
CCTTCATATTAAATATACTGTCAGGTTAGATTTCTTAAGATACTACTATTATGGCTGTTTGCGAATTTGGTTAGAATAGTGGTTCCTAATCCAACTTGTCTTTTAAAAATATTAATAGAGCCCTGGCTGCTGTGGCTCAGTGGATTGAGTGCTGGCCTGCAAACCTAAAGGTCGCCGGTTCAATTCCCAGTCAGGGCACACGCCTGGGTTGCAGGCTGGGTCTCCAGTTGGGCATATGACAGGCAACCAATTAATGTATCTCTTGCATATCAATGTTTCCCTCTTTCTCCCACCCATCCCCTCTCTCTAAGAATAAATAAAACCGTTAAAAAGTATATTAATAGAGGTGGGACGTAATAGTTGTATGTTCTGAAAACTCTCCAGTTGATTCAAGGGTACCGTCTGGATTAAGAACCACTGGATTGAGAAGCTGTGCTGAAAGAATTTTCATATTTTAAAAAATATTTACATATAACATGTGATCCCTTAGACTAGATTGTTTCACTAGTGATATCTTGGGGGTGGTGAAGTCTGGCTGGTTTAATCTATGGATTTTAGGATAAGGTCCTGCACTTAACTACATATGCTGCAGTGTTCCCTTGTCCCCTAGCATCGTATAGTTTCCTCGAGCTGCTGTAACAAGCTACCATAAATGAGTGGCTTAAAAGGACAGGAATTTATTCTCTCCTAGTTCTAGAGGCTAGAAGTTAGAGATGCAGGTGTTGGTAGGGCTCTCTGAAGGCTTTTGAGGAGGATCCTTCCTTTCCTCTGTTCAGCTTCTGGTTTCTTGATTTCTAGACTTGTCACTCCAATTTGTGCCTCTTTTCATAACATGACATTCTCTTCGTATCTTTGTTGAAACCAGTCATCAGATTAGAGCCCACGCTAATCCAGTAGGACCTCATTTTATCTGGATTACATCTGCAAAGATCCTATTTCCTAATAAGGTCACATTCACAGGTACCAGGGGATTAGGATTTAAGCTTGTTTTGGGGAATGCAATTCACCCATGACAAGCCTCTTGCCTAATTACCTGTCCGTCTAGCAAAGGAGCCGTAGGTCATAAAGGGAAATGAGTAAGAGGTAACGTGAAATTGCAGAAACTCATTCTCACGGGGTGGGGGGAAGGGGGTCCTTCAGATTAGTTAAAATATGAAAGCCTGGGAAAATCTTCCCCCTTGATTTTTGATTTTACAGTTTTCTCTGTAAGACCTTAGCTTCTCTGGAAAGTACTGTGGTGTATCTGTGGTGTATCTGTAGAGCATTCCAAACAGGTTGCTATCCTGAAGTTTCTCAGTAACTTTTTGGTGACATTTTTCTTTTTCTTAAGGATTTAATTTATTCATTTTCAGGGTGGGGGAAGGGAGGAAGAGAGGGAGAGAAACATCAATACATTGATCGGTTGCTTGTCACATGCCGCCCCCCCCCCCCCCCATGTGCCCTACTGGGAATCGATCTGGCAGCCTTTCAGTTCACAGGCAGGCACTCAATCCGCTGAGCCACACCAGGCTGGTCACTGTTTTTTTTTTCCTTCAATAAAATGTGCCGGCCTTAGGCTTGTTCATCAGAATCACCTGTGACAGGAGGGATTCTGAAGGTATGGAGTAGGGCCTCGGAATCTGTACTTGGAACAGTACCTCAGGTGGTCCCTACGCCTGGGAAAGATTGGGAAACCCAGTGTATGGAGTGATAAAGCAGTTGTTATTCATCACCATACTGTCTGAATGGTTTGCTCTTTGAAGGGGATTTGACATTGAGCCTGGACATGGGAGGTGGCTTTGTGCTGTAAGCCAAGACACTGCTCAAATATTTCATTAGCTTCTAATCTGATGGTGATCAGAATCATCTGAGAAGCATGTAAAACTACAAATGCCTGGATTTAACTTCAGCAATTCTAATACAATAGGAAAAACCTTTTCAAAGCTTCCTAGGTGAGTCTAATAATCTGCCAGGGAGGTAGGTTTGAAGACCAGATCATTTATGTAGTGCAATATAAAAAGTGAAGTATTGGAGTCAGTAAGTCTTGATTTAAATCTTGGTTCTTTTACGTTTAAGTCTTATGAACTTGGGCAAAAGGGTTAAAGTTCTCCTTTGGTGTTTTTTAAAAGGGAGACTACTTACAAGGTGGAAGTTTTAACTAGAATTCATTGTCAGTCTATAGTCAGATGAAGGAATTGGTGGAAAGTTCTCACCATAGAGCAAGAAAGTCTGATATTCTACCATAGTTATTTATTTTATGGATGAGTAATATTTGGGATAATAGCAAATCAGTAATTGAACTGGGTGTGAGCTTTTTTAATTATTAAGCATACTGTCTCTTGAATTAACCACCTTTCTTTTTCTTGAAGATCTGATTATCATGGACCTGCGGCAGTTTCTCATGTGCCTGTCCCTGTGCACAGCCTTTGCCTTGAGCAAGCCCACGGAAAAGAAGGACCGTGTGCACCATGAGCCTCAGCTCAGCGACAAGGTCCACGATGATGCTCAGAGCTTTGACTATGACCATGATGCCTTCTTGGGTGCTGAAGAAGCAAAGACCTTTGACCAGCTGACACCAGAAGAGAGCAAGGAAAGACTTGGGTAAGGTGTCCGCTCTCAGGGGGCTGGTTCGGATAATGATGTTTCTTTATAGCTCATTCTTTTTTTCTCTCTGGCTCAGTCACCCAGTACAGCTTTGCTGAACTACCTTTTATGAAAACTAATCACAGAACTGCTGGTTAACACTTGCTTTCATACATTTCTTCCATTGAGTAAGTTTTTACCTCATTCTACGAAGCAGTCATTTTTGCATAAAGGTAACAAATATTGAAGGACCCAGCTTGATCTCAAAGGGACATTATATGGTAGGGGAAGGGAGAGCTTCTCATCCCTGCCCCTTTCAGTTTTTAAGAACTATTCTTGACCTATTCACTGTTGCCCAACCCAAGTCTTTGAGTGGATAATAAACTGCAAATTGAACATTTGAATAATTTCTGTAAAGCTTATGATTTCCAAGAATCTTCCTCACCCTCTTTGTTTTCATTCTCAGATATTTGCTTAATTTAAAAGAAAAACCAAAACAAACCAACCTTGCCCTTTAGGAGACTTTAAAGGTAAAATACTTAATGTCAGAGGACGAGTTGCTATGTTAGGAACAGCCGAGCCATAGTCAGGTTCCATGACTCGCTCAGCGAGTGTCTTTTTACCTGAAACATTGACTTGGTAGCGTTCCAGTTGATTATTTCTTTTTTTAGAGAGAGAAACATCAGTTTGATCCACTTGTTTATACATTCATTGGTTGGTTCTTATATGTTCCCTGACCAGGGATCGAGCCCACGACCTTGGTGTAGGGCCAGCACTCTGACCAGCTGAGCTCTCTGACCAGGGCTTGAGGATCTGACAGTGTCTTTTGGCTCTTCCAAAGCCTTGCTTTTTGAGGAAATGCAGGTTAATTTAAAGAATGTTTTTTCCTCAGTGATCACAGTTGGTATTACTTTCTGAACTATATTCAAGAGATCTATTGGAAAGTTGAACTAGAAACATCCAAAAATATTTTGCTCCCACGGGTAGCGCTATATGATTAGGAGACATTATAGGGTTTGCTTTCAGTAATACTTAGGGATAAATTTATTTTATTTTTTTCTACAATGTTTTATTCTTAAACACTAACAGAAATCAAAAGATTATTGCTATGTAGAATGAGAAACTATCTTAAAACATTTGAAAGTAGAGAAAACACATATATTAAAGAGTCAGCCTTCTATTAGGTTGCTTTTGTAAACCTAATAGAGAGACCATGCTCACTTTGATTTTAATCTTATAAGCATACTAACGGTCCTGGCTGGAAATTGTGCTTCATGAGGGTGTTCTCAGTCTTCATGTCTTGCCTATTAATAACATGCATGTCTACCCACATCTTGTCTCCACATATCTCTTTGCAGAATTGCTCTTAAATAACGAAGAGCCCTTAGGCTGGGTGTCACACAGACGGTTCTGGCTCTGTGCAGGCGGTGGAGTGGCTCTGCTAGGAGTTGTCAGTAGAGAGAAAACATTCTTTTTTGTCGCTAGTAAAGTTCTAATGACCTTATTTGTCACTATCAAAAGTTCCAGCACATGAGCAGGTTCCACATTTGATTAGAAAGATCATAGTTTTCATAGAATGTGTGAAGGAACCAACTACTCTTTGCTTCTCTCAAATTTTGGAGATAATGACAAATGTCCCCAGTTTTTAAGGTGACATACTGTTGGAAGGAAACAGCAGATTCCCCCTCTTTTTCATCTAATTATAGGCAAGTAATTATTTGGAGACAAAATCATTTTTCATACCTGTAGTTGTAAAAATTTACTACTACTTTTAAATCTTAGTAATAATTAAAAGACTACAGAAAGCACTTTAATACCAAGTTTTAAGTTCATTTTCTTGTTAAGAATGTTGACACATTGAACATTTTTCCTTTTTTCTTTTAAAGATTTCTTTTTACAGAGGGGAAGGGAGGGAGAAACATCAATGTACAGTTGCCTCTTCAGCGCCCCCTACTGGGGACCTGGCGAGCAACCCAGGCATGTGCCCTGACTGGGAATCAAATCGGCAACCCTTTCGTCCACAGGCCGGCCCTCAACCCACTCACTGAGCCACGCCAGCCAGGGCAGAACATTTTTTCTTGCGTGTTTATTCTCAGCTTCCCCACCTCTCCCCTGTCCCCCACCCAAGAAGTTTAAGTATCCTTAATTTTCATATATGTATCCTTCAAATGAGGATTTGTTTTGAGATGGTGGTCCTTACTATAAAAAAAAGTTCCTACCCTTGATACATTTGCTATAGAAATTAACTAGAGCAGTTCATCATCCTTTTTTGGGTCACAGACCCAGGCCCTTTAGGAGTCTAATGAAAGCTAAAGACTTCCTCAGAAAAGTGCCCACGTGAATACACATACAATTTTTTTTAAATTCTTATTTGCTGATTTTAGAGAGAGGGGAGGGAAAGGAAAGAGAGAATATCGATTTTTGTTCCACTTACTTTATGCATCATTCATTGGTTGATTCTTATATGTGCTGTGACTAGGATTGAACCCACCACCTTGGCATATCAAACGGCACTCTAACCAACTGAGCTACCTGGCTAGGCTAGATAGAAGTTTGCATGCTGAAAATTTCAGATAAATATGATGAACCCTACTGGAGCCCACTATTGACCCAGGTTCTTTAAAAAAAAAAAAGCAAAGTTTTTTTTTGTGCCTTTTGAAATGTAGAGGTATGTGTTACCTCTTAGGAGAAATAACATAAGGTCTACTAAAGGTATTTTCTCTGCCTTGGAATACATGCTTATTCAGTGGTGTCATAATTATACCTGTGGTGTTTTCCAGTGCCATAGGAATACACCACCATTAGCTTCATAAATTTACACAGGATTTTTAAAGATCAGACTTCAGAGCTTCGTGTCTAAAATAGGATGCTCCCACTTCCATTGTACTTTTACAACTGCCTGCAGGCTGCAAGGCCAGTAAGATAAGAATGGCTTTTCATTCTCATATATATATATCCCCTGCTTTTCTTACTTTATTATTTATACTTCCATGGCTTTTTGGTAAAGTAGGCTGAGGCCAATAAAATTAGCTGGCCTGGGTAGACAGAGGTTAGAGGCTGGGGAAGCCTGGCTTTTATATTTTTTAATGGTTGTGTAAAAAGCAAAAAATAATCGCTTCTCATCCTTTTGGCTAAGATCAAGTGTAGTATCTGTTCTTACCAGTTTAATAAAAAGCAAAAAATATGCAACAGACCATATGTGGCCGTGAAAGTCAAGAATACAGGATGGGGCAAACCTACAGGGTAGGTTTGTAGTTGTTTGTATGGAAAAATAATGCAATGATTAATAAATAATAATAGAAGAATAAACTGTGTTTGAGTACTCACAACTATAAACCTCCTGTTGCCATACTCAGTAATTACTGTCTGTCCCTTTTCAGTAAAATGTTCCCAACCTCTGGATTAAACTGTTTGGGATATTTCTATTGAAATAAATAGAATGGCGTTTAGTTAACTTCATTGAAAAAAGGCTATCTTAAACAGTCACTTTTTTCTTTTTTAAAAAAAAATCTGAGTGATCCTTCTTTTTAGGCTGTTTGTAGTAGTTAAAATTTTTCTTTTGGGAATGGGAGGGATTCTGATATTTCTCCCTTTTTTTCTGAATGGTGCAGTAGCACTGTTGGTAGCCAAGACCATTAATATTGTTAAAACTACAGGGTTAAAGTTGTAAATAATTTTTTTGTCCTACGTCCATGTAGATAGAGGAAGGTATTTAAGAGATGGCTTCTTATTGCTTTACCTTTTAATGTTTTAGATCAAAAGCTATAAATTATAAATTATACCTTCTCTGAAGGAAAAATACTTGTTTTTTTATTATTTTTCTTTTTATTTTTTAGAGAGGGGATGGGAAGGAGAGAGTGGAAGAGAAACATCAATGTGTGGTTGCCTCCCATGTGTCCCCTACTGGGGACCCGGCCTGTAATCCAGGCATGTGCCCTGACTGGGAATCGAACCAGCGACTCCTGGCTTCACAGGCCCATGCTCAATCCACTGAGCCACACCAGCCAGGGCCAGAAAAATACTTGTTAATTATAGGATTTAAGTTCTGCCTAACACTATATCAATATCAAGATGAATCTCTTCTCAAAGTGTCACTTACACTCTGTGATCCAGTCACTTTCCAGGGAGTTGATAAAACGAGCACTGGGAAAGACATTACTTGCTACCAAGTGATATCATCTGCATGCTAACCCTCTCTGCTCATTAACCTTCTCGTATTCAGAGATATGCATTCTTTCCACATTATTTCCTCTGAGTTCTCTGTTTTTGTGGATATTTGTAGAAACCTAGTTCAACATAGTGTATAATAAGCTGCTGGCCATTTATTAGAATAAACTTGCTGCCTCTGTTCTTTTGTCTACCTGTTTTGTTTTTTAAATAATCTTCATTTGAGAGATACTTGATCCCAGAACTTTTTTTGATATCTTTATATTTTTAACCAAAAAAATGTTATCTTTTTAAAAGAGGAGCTGAATGTTATAAAGTCTGGTTTAAAGTTTTGAATTTCTAGAAAATTATGCCAGTGGTTGTGACTGTTGACCAAGAAATGCAAAGATGTACACGTTGTCTGGTACCAGGCGTGGAGGAGACTCACTCCTGGACCCTGACCGCCGTCTGACACCCGCCTCCAGTGGGACAGGCTGGATCGGTTTTTGGATCCAGGTGAACTGGCCATGGCCTGTGCTTGCCTTATCCAGACGGCTCATCACAGACCAGTAACAGGGCACTTAAGAAAAAAAGTTTCAGTTGCCTATTTGGCAGTTTTATTGGAGGATAGTTTTTATTTCAATGCTTTAACTTGGACAACACTTGTGGTCACAGCACACACCTGGCTGAATAAATCCAGAGCTTTGTGTCCTTTTAACCTCTTGCTGGATTTCTCTGCATTTTCTACAGAAAGATTGTAAGTAAAATAGATGGCGACAAGGACGGGTTTGTCACTGTGGATGAGCTCAAAGACTGGATTAAATTTGCACAAAAGCGCTGGATTTACGAGGATGTAGAGCGACAGTGGAAGGGGCATGACCTCAATGAGGACGGCCTCGTTTCCTGGGAGGAGTATAAAAATGCCACCTACGGCTACGTTTTAGGTAGGTCCCTACTGTCTAGGGGAAAAAGCCTATGGAGCTGACACCTTGAAACGTAACTGTTTTGTCTTGTAGAATGATTGTAGATAAAATAGACGCGGATAAAGATGGGTTTGTGACGGAGGGGGAGCTGAAATCCTGGATTAAGCACGCCCAGAAGAAGTACATATATGACAATGTTGAAAACCAATGGCAGGAGTTTGATATGAATCAAGACGGCTTAATCTCCTGGGATGAGTACAGGAACGTGACTTATGGCACTTACCTGGGTAAGGGGCAAGACGTCAGCCTGGCAAAGGCCATGGTCTTGAGTCAAAGAAACAAATGGGTCACACAGTGAAGGAAAGGAAGAACTGCTTATCTTAGTTCAATGCTGAGCTGATTTCCCTTTATTCTGTTCATTTTAGATTCGTATGTCATAAGTTTTTTAATTTGTTTAATTTTCGTTTCCTAGGTTCTGGCATCTCCTGCGACTTTAGCATTTTAGATCATATTTTACCATTTTTTATTTCTTTCATCCCTCAGAGAGATCATTTTAGAGTAGATCTTGTTTAAAAGGCTGCATTGTTCCAACAATGCAAAGCAAGAAGCTTTAAGATTTTTGTCAACGTGGTCACATTAAGGTGTTGGACCTGAAACTCAAGGCAAACCAGGTTCCCGTATAACTTGTGAGGATAGGAGGAAAATTAGTCTTTCCTTAATAAAGATTCAAGATAGGTTTCCTTGATAAAATTTATTTCAGTGTGTCTGAAGTTTAGAAATGAAAATTTCCCATTTGTTTTCTCTGGCACATGAGTTTATCAGACTGCTTTGCAAATGCTTCAGGGCAGATGAACGCGACCTTTTCGTTGCTTTCTGTTGATTTGGTAGCTTGTGCGCTTGGGCCACCTGTTAGTAATTTTTTTTTTACTTCCTACTCTTGCCTGCTGGGGAATGCTGGATAGCGATCTGAGTTGGTGATGATTTGGTGTTCCTGTTAGTAAGATTCTTCTATTGTACGTGGTTACAATTTGGGACAACAGTGTATAAATGTTCCCTCTTGTATTTTTATTACAGAAATTGGGCAAATTTCTGGGTTAAAGCAAGCGTCTTCCACCCCTGACTAATAGGTAGTGAGTGTATAATGGTCTCTTTCCCCCACCAGATAGCCAGCTGTCCATGTTAATTACAGGACTGCATGCATTTCTAGTGAAGAGACTTTTATTTGTGTCCGTCTGCTCTCATTCCTAAGACTTAAGTGGCAATCTGTCTCCAAGCTTGACACTTAGCCAAGAACCAAACATAGACTTCACCCAATTAAGAGCACGTGTATTAAAAAAAGTCAGGGCAGATAGAAGTGTTTGTGCTTCTTGCTCTCTGGCTGGGACCCTCTTGATTTATTTGGAGTTAATTATAAATACAAAACAAAGGGTAGGCTATTGGTGGTCTAAATAGAATGGTATGCTGATAAATCTCAGCTCAGACCTAGGCACTCACTAGCTGCCCAGAAAAAAATCTTAAGCTGTGTTTGTATGATTATGTTCATAAAAATCTGTTGAGAGCTCTGTTAGCTCACTGGGCAAATGATTCAATGTAATGGGTATTTCTGCTGACAGCCTTTGCATAAGCCGAAGCACTGGCTGGAGAACCAATGTCTTTATAAGGCGTCCTTTACTGAAGGCATGTGGGTGGATAGTACCCATGGGGTAATGCGTTGTCTTACAGAAGGGCTGAGGAGTGTTTCGTGTGTTCTTGATTCAGTTTTGTTCAGGTATAAATCATCTTAGCTTTTCATTCAGATCTTTCATAATGAATCTGCTTTCCACAAAAGGACCAGTAGCACTGTCTCTGCCACAAGTAAAATACAAAAAACAAAGATCCACGGTGCCTATGCCAAAATAGATCAACAGCCCACCCCAAAGCTGTGTGCAGGCCAGTGGTTAGCACTCCGAGCTGTGATGACAGGCACATAAGTTGAGTCATTGAAAATAAAGTTCATATTTTCCTTTTTCATCCTTACGTGTGTGTATATTATCAGGCTCCTTGAGTCCAGTCACTGTATTTTACTCAAAGGAGAAGATAAGGGCTCTTAGCTGAGAATCTAGTCTTGATGTATAAGTTGTCTTTTGTTATCCTTTTTTATGTTACGTAGTTGGTGCTAAAACATTATTTGTTTAGAAGACATAACTTAGTATCTGAGAAATGATTTTTTTCCTTAAATTCTCCATCTTCAGCGTATTATGGCTTTAAATACACACATAGAGTCAGTCCCCAGAGCCTTGAGACTCAGTAAGCTGTCTTACTGAACTTGACATTCAACAAAGAATGAAGCTTCAAGCTGCTCACCTTTCAAAATAGAGCAATAGTTTGTTTATCTGTTTTTTAATTGTGTTTAAAGTGTGACAAGATTGAACTACAGTGTCAAGTTAGCAGTGTGATGTTATTGTGAAAATGGCCCTGTGTGTCTTTTTATAAAACTAGTACCATATCTTTTTTTATTTGGTCAGTATGTTGCAGGAACATACCCTAAATGTGGCTGGCGCCTTACTTTCAAAGTGGTGTTCTATCGCTTGAATCCAAGTGGCCTAGAATGGCATAGAAGGTTTTTGATATCTACCTTCTTAATGGGAGCCTAACGTTTAATAAAAATAGCAATAGCTAACATTTATTGAAAACCAAATATATGCCAGGCACTGTTCTAAGTACTTAACTTACATTTATTTGTTCCTTTTAAACCTCATAACAGCCCTACGGGGTGGGAACCATTATCATCTCCATTTTACAGCTGAGGGAACCGAAGCACGGTTAGGTTACTTGCCCAAAGTCACGCAGCTAGAAAGTGGTAGAGTCTGGATTCAAACCCAGACTCTGTGACTTGAGAACCACCACTGCCCCTCATGTATAACTAGAAGACTCAAGCCCTCAACCAGTCTCAACACCCAGTAACTGGGGGAAGAATTACAAAAAGGCACATAGTCCAAGAGCCCGGGTCCCGTGTGAAGGGCAGGCATTTACATTCAGGCTGGTCCTCACTTTGAGGTCTGTGATTACCAAGCCACTCGGAAAGTCTGCGCGGCTGCACTTGGGCTTGGGTAACCAGAGTTGCTTCTTCACTGCTTGATTTATCTTTCTTGGAAATTGATTCCCCAGTTCACACGTTGTTATGTTTTCTGGAAGTCTTAAGATTTAACCTAAATTTCTGTTTCCTAGATGACCCAGACCCTGATGATGGATTTAACTATAAACAGATGATGGTTAGAGATGAGCGGAGGTTTAAAATGGCAGACAAGGATGGAGACCTCATTGCCACAAAGGAGGAGTTCACGGCTTTCCTGCACCCAGAGGAGTATGACTACATGAAAGATATAGTGGTGCAGGTGGGTGCGGGCAAGGACTCCCGGCAGCAGGGGGCTCTCCCTTTCTGTCGCGCACTCCCTTTCCCTTTCGCAGTTCCTCTGCATTCGGAAGAACGGCTTGCTCTGTAAGTGCTGGCAGGACGCGTCCAGGCTCCGTTGCTCTGCTTCTCTACGATCAAGTCATTTATCTTACGAGCTGAGGACTTTCTGTTTAGTATGACACTACTTACGGTCAGATCATGTGTCTCACCATTTCTTGGTGGCTTCATATTGTAAGCATGAGAGAAAATCTGTTCTTTAAAATAACCCACGACTGGTAATCAGGTACTGCGTAATCATGGTGATACTGAAAAATTCTCGCAGAAGGCAGTTACCAGTAAACTGTGGACTATGTCTGTACACCTGCACTGGTCACTTCTCACGCTAGTGTGACTGGAGCATGATGGTGACTCCAGCTCATCCTGGGCTCGCGGGTGGTTCGTTGTTAAGCATTGCCAGTGTTCCTTCAAGAAGACTTGTACTCACTTTAGGTTGAAGCATAAAACATTGATAATTTATCATTTTTCAGCTAGAAAAACAGTAATTTCCTATGGTTTAACCATACCCACATGTCTACATATAAATGTATACATGTATATGTGTGTGTGTTTTAGTGAGTGATAAGTAATTGCCAAAACTAATTTACCCAGATACTAACTTTAGTCTCTTCCTATTCTCTTCTGCCTAGGAAACCATGGAGGACATAGATAAGAATGCGGATGGTTTCATTGATCTAGAAGAGTACATTGGTAAGTTTGTTTCCAGCATTTCTCGTACAAGAGGCTGAGAAGTTTTGGAAGATATGTTCACCAGTAGCAACAGTTTAACCCATCGGTCAACGCTTAGCACGTTACTAAGCCAGACCAGTGTGAGGAATAGGAGGTTGAGGTCAATCGGTAACAGCACTGTCCAATCAAAATGGAAATATGAGTCACACGTGTTAATTTTAACTTTTTAAGGCCACATCAGAAAAGTAAAATACGAAAAAACAGATGAAATTAATTTCAGTAGTATTTTATGTAACCATATATTCTATGCAATACTGTAATTTCAACATTATCATAAATAACCGAGGGCTTTTGTTTTTTATACAAGTCTTTAAGGGTGTATTTTACACTTACAGCACATCTCAGTTAGGACCAGCTACCTGTCAGGTCCTTGAGAGCCACGTGTGGCCAGTGGCTACCGTGCAGGCCAGCACTGATGCAGCCCATCCCAGGAGCCCTGGGGAAGTGACAGTAAAGAGTCCCAGGGAGCCTTGTCTGGCGTTAGGAAACCCAGGAGAGGGTAGGGTATAGAGCAAAGGAGACTGGTGGATGAGCAAGGGGATCGGGGTTGCTGATTCCTCTCAGAGCCTTTTGTTTTCACTGCATTCTATTTGTGTTTTCCGTTTAGGGCCTCATTTGTTTGTTTGTTTGTTTGTTTGTTAAAGATTTCTTTATCTTTAGAGAGGGAAAGGGAGGGAGAGAAACATCAGCGTGTGGTTGCCTCTTACACACCCCCACTGGGGACCTAGCCCACAACCCAGGCTTGTGCCCTGACTGCTAATTGAACCAGAGACCCTTTGATTCAGTCTGTCACTCAATCCACTGAGCCACACCAGCCAGCGCAGTACCTTAACTCTTGACTAAATCTTGTAATATTTAAGTACTGTAGCAACTTCTTACCATCATCATTTATATAAATAATTTAAATAACCCAACCTTTTAAAAAATATTTTATTTTTTTTATAGAAGAAGGAGGGGAGAGAAACATCGAATGGTTGCCTCTCCCCCCACCCCACCCCACCCCATCCATGCAACTGGGGACCTGGCCTGCAATCCAGACATGTGCCTTGACTGGGAATCAAACCGGCATCCTCTCAGTTTGTAGTCTCTGTCCACTGAGCCACATCAGCCAGGGCTAAACAACCCAACTTTAAAAAATAATCAGAAAATTCAAATTTAGACTGGGTATTAGATAATAAGTTGATTTTGTAAAATGTGATAATGGCGTGTGGCTCTATAAGGAAATGCCCATCATTTTAGAGATATATTCTAAAATATACTTAGTGATTGGTTGGTAGACAGTTTTGGCTTGTAACATAACTTCTCAAGTTTTCTTGAGAATTTAATTTAGCACCTTTTAAAAATCAATGGTTGGGTTTAATTAGCTACCTTGAAGTGAAATGGAATGTGGGAAACAACTGTCTTGTAAAGTTAATCTGTATCTTTCTTGATGCTAGTCTTCTCCCTTTATTTCTGCACTTTTAAGAGATAAGGACTCTCTGTATTCTCATATCACTCAAAATCAATAGCTGGGAAATATTCTTGCTGCAAAATCGATTAAGTTTCAGGAAAATACTTTGTGTTCTGTGTTCTCTCTGGCCTAAAATACCCTTGTAACTGCTACAGGTGCCAAACAGTTGGATGAGAAAGGAGGGTGAGGTCAGATTAGCACGGGGCAGTCTTCAGGAAAAGCACACCCACCTTCTCTCTGTGTTTCTGTGCACACAGGCGACATGTACAGCCATGATGGAAATGCCGATGAACCAGAATGGGTAAAGACAGAGCGAGAACAGTTTGTTGAGTTTCGAGATAAGAACCGCGATGGGAAGATGGACAAGGAAGAGACCAAAGATTGGATCCTCCCCTCAGACTATGATCACGCAGAGGCAGAAGCCAGGCACCTAGTCTATGAGTCAGACCAGAACAAGGTAAGTCCAGCCCAGCCCAAACAGTCCAGCAGTGGTAGAAGTCTATTTCCAGGGGATTGCCTAAAAAGTTCCTATTAAGATACATAAAACACTGACGGTCTTAATTAACCAAAGCCTGCTTCCAACGTCAAGTCGGAAATTGGAGATTTACAGGGCAGCACTAGCTACGCGGTCTCGTTTTAGAATCCCCTTTGCCCGGTGTGCCTAGCACGGAGGAGCTAGGCTTCGGAAAAGAGCGCCTTTATGTAGCCCGCGTTCAGCACACAGCTTCTGTTCTCTTTGGATCCCCAGGAAATTTTCTTTGCCTTTTTTTACTTTGTTATTTTCTTTGTTCTTTTACCGATTACAGGCTCGTTTTGTCTACTCAGAGCTGGTTATTTCCTTCTTAAATCAAAAATGCTTTTTAAAATTAAGTCCTTTGTAGTAGATCATAAATAAGCTTTTTCTGGAGCCTGTTAAAATTGTCCTTGATCAATTATCTGAGGCGTTTGTTCATTAAAATTCTCCGTCTAAATTTGGAGGTTTCCAGTATTCTGTACATCCTTTTAAAGCTAGTCCTCAGTTTCAAAAGCAGTTTCTTATCATCAAGCCTTTTTAAGGGTCAGTCTGTTTTGAGTTCTTGCTCAGTCGCTTCAGTAGCCAGTTGCTGTGTCCTGAGGTCTGTAAGAAAGGCAACTCATGTAATCATCCCCGGGGAACCTGGCCTAGATCGCTTTTAGGATGAGTGTCTGCGTCTTCATTTGGGGTTGTGTCTGGAATCTGATTGGTAGTTAGGGCGTGATGGGAGTGCGGACTCTGCTTGATGGTAGCAGATTTTGTTGTTCTGTCAGGTAATGACCTGATTTCCTCCGAAGCACGTTACCCAGTTCTTCCTGACTGTCTTCCCTTTCGTAGCAGGTGTCCCGCAGTTTGCTCAGAAGCGGGTGTTTTCTCCTCAGGAAACAAACCTGTGTCTCTGGCATTGAGTTTTTGAGCTGTATTATTTCTTCCTTCCATTTTTAACTTTCTTGATAAGAAAATGGTACTGATTGCTATTTTCCCTCTCTGTGTGCTTGTGTATGGGGCTGGGGGTGGGGGTGGCGAGGGTAGGGTTTACATTTAATTTACTAGCAGTTAGAATCTTAAATCTTGCCAAACCTTTAGCGATTGTTCTATGGCCATGTTTCTGAGTTTGGAATGGGAAATGTATTTGCCTCAGTTCTCTCTTCTCTAATTTCAGGATGGCAAGCTTACCAAGGAGGAGATTGTTGACAAGTATGATTTATTTGTGGGCAGCCAGGCCACAGATTTTGGTGAGGCCCTAGTACGACATGATGAGTTCTGAGCTGCAGACAGAGGAACCCACGTTTCTCCAAAAATAATTTATTTTTACAGCTTCTGGTTTCACGTGAGATTGTTTGCGCTACTGAGACTGGTATTACAAACTTTTTAAGATGCGAAGAAACAACGAAAACCATCCCGTCCCCATTCCTTCTCCTCTGAGGGACTGGTGGGAAACCGTGCTTCTGAGGAACAGCTAATTAGTCCACTTGTGTTTGTAGATTGACACTTTGTATTATGTATAACATGGTGTGTTTATTTTTGTATTTGTTCTCTGGTTGGGGGTATGACATGAAGGATCAGATCCTCAACTCATACTTGCAGGCAAAAATTAGCCCTTCCCTCTTTCTCGACTCTTACCATATAATTTTTATAATTCTGACTTAACTCAGTTTTAAGCCTGAAATCAGTAAGAAATGTTTGGGGGAGAGAAAAAAGAAAAATATATGCCCCACAATTTATATTTAGAGATAATCTTGCCTCTTGAAGTATGTTTCATCAGTAGCAGGGGCCCTGTATTCTGTCCGCTGCCGCTGGTCCGGCCCCTGGTCCCGGCGGTGCGTGCGCACGGACAGCTCCCTGTGCTGCGAGAACGCTTGGCTCAGCTTGGTTCCGTTCACCCTTTTTCCCCTTCCCTGTAGGACTAGCTGTTTGCTAATTTTGTCAAGCACAGCTGTGGTAGGAAGCGTTAGGGCCAGTGTCCTGAAAATCAAGTAGTGAGTGTGATCTTTTTACAGAGCTATACATAGAAACAGCTGGAAAACTAAAGGAAAAACACAAGTGTTTTCAGGGCACGCACTTCGTTCTGGGGGTGCATCTGTTGAGGTGCTTGAGACTGTCTTGTCTGCTGAGTCACTGGAAGTGCCCCATTTGGCACCCATCTCCCCAGGTGTTCCAAGTAATAATTTTGCTTCCACTGAGGCTGAAATGTGCTCCTTTCCAATCATGTCATTGAAAGTGCCTTTAACGACAAAAATAATCGTTGAATGAGGATTCTCTGAAGAAATTCTTAGTTACAATGAAGAGACGATTATTTGGACCACCTTGTATCAAAGCTCAGAACCTCCCAGTGCAGTGGGGATTTTCTTTCCTTCTCTTTCAGACAGCAGTTGAATAGCAGTGTTAGTTAGGAGCTCAGCTGCAGCGTTTTTACGTTGTGGGCTGGTTTCCAAAAGCCACATGCTGCTCCATTTACCAGGGATCCTCATACCTCAGAATGCTAACCACTCCTACCAGGCCTGTGTCTATGTCGGCTGGGGAACTTGAGCTCAGACTCACAGACGAGAGGGCCTACGGGCGGGCGAGGGCTCTTTGGTGTGAGGACCACTGCTTACCCTTCCTGCCTTCGACCCGTCACTCCCATTCCCCCATCGCTCCCTCTCCCCTCTGCCAAAATAAAAGTTTATCTTGGGTCAACAAATTGCCAATCCTTATCAAAGAAAGGGGCATTAAAGAAAGAGCTGAAGAAACTGTCCTCTGTTCCCAACTCACTTTACCCCAGTTTTACATAACACAAACTCTATCTTTTTGGTCCCTTTCTGACAGATGGACCTCTTTTGAAAGAATTTATTGTATTCCAAGTTTTTAGCCCTCAGGTTACTAAGATAAATATATGTATATCTAACCATTATTATTTCATATATCTTTCTGGGTAATATCCGGGTGGTGCTGGGTGATTATTGTAACCAGAACCGAGGTGTATCCTTTGGTCTTCCGTGAACATGTTGAGGTGGGCTGCTTGACCTGGTGAAAAGCCAGATGTCATGTAACCGCACCCCAGCCTTGGCATTGAGCTCTTGAGAGTGGGTACACTCTTTTAAATTGAACCCCAGTATAGGGGGCATGGAAATTCTCTGCCTTCCAGGTCCCCATTTTTATTGTCAAGACCAGAGATAGCTAATAATGCCACCGACCCTGGCTTCGTTAGAGAGAGCCTCGCA
Source organism: Carollia perspicillata (assembly GCA_004027735.1). Taxonomy (NCBI): domain Eukaryota; kingdom Metazoa; phylum Chordata; class Mammalia; order Chiroptera; family Phyllostomidae; genus Carollia; species Carollia perspicillata. Next base: position 31,156 of record PVKM010010225.1, read on the forward strand.
AGTCACTAGGGACAGAACCCGGGCCTTGTGGTCAAGTCACACTTAGAAAAGGAGCCTTCATCGGCTGAGACCGCAACTTCTGGTGCTGGGTGCTCGGCAGCCAACGTAGTGCTCTGATCTCTAGTGATCCCCCTGGATTACTGCTGGTATTACTTTGGTTTAGATCAAGCCTGGGGCTGGGGGACAGTGGCCACGCACCCACGCTGTGTGCCCTGGGAACGCTGGCACTCTCGAGTTTGGATGTTGGTTATTTTTTATAGAGTGTAAACCAAGTTTTATATTCTATAATGCAAACAGGTACCCATCTGTTTCTAAATAAAACTGTTTACATTCATTCTAGACTGTGTGGCCTTCATTCTGAGAAATGGAATGCTTGCTTAGAATTATGAGGGCTATAAAATGTCACAGAGAAGGAGCTCTCCCAGAAGGTTTACCGTGCCCACCCCCTCAACCCACAGGAGTTACTGTCTTCTTCCAAATGTGGTACTTTTCTTCCTGTTCCTCAAGTCTAGCATGCTTACCACAGCTGTAATCCTTGTCTCTTCCCGTAGGCCATGTCGCTGCTCCTAGCATAGTTATCTGATATCAAACACAAGCCATTCCTGGGCGCGCACACAGCATTAGTACTGATTTTTATTTCAGAAAGGCCTTTTTCAGAGGGTGGGTATAAAGTATAAGGTAAGAGAGTTTTTTGAACATTGTGGTGTAGTTTATAAATGGTATCAAAATATTTAATTCTACTGTAATTTGAGAACGTGAAGTGAATTAAACTCTTAACTTCAGTAAATATACATCTTAAGACAGATACACAGGGTTAGCCGAGTAAGGGGAGAGGAAACGCCTGGAATAGTTGGTGCTGGCTCAGGGGCTTACGGACATGATGTTTTTCTGCCGGAGCTGTTACAGCAGCTGGCATAGGTAGCTTGAAATTCTTTCACACTCACGTTTGGGACCTACTAAAGGTTTTATTTATGTTTCTTAATGCCTCTGCCATTCCTAAGGTATTTTCTTGGAATAGATCATCTCAGAACAGATGCCCAGTCGGGGGGAAAAAGTCACTGAAAAGGAAGGCAATTGTCCATACACTGAGAACTCAGCCATACGCCTTTGTAGTTGCCTTGTATGTAGAGACCAACTTTCCAAGTGCTGGGAACCTTGCCACTTAGGACTAGAAACGGATGGTTGTTGCAGTGACTTCTGATGTGTTCTGAGGCGGGCCCAGCTGGAGCAGTAGCTTTGTAGGTGTAGGAAGGTAATAGGAAAACGGAAAATTGATTCCCCAAGTTGTCATTACTCCCCTTCCTGTCTGTTTTCTGCATCGTTAAGAGTTCGGGTTTTTGGCAGAGGAAGTAGAAATCTCCTTAAATGTAAAATCCCAGTTGCCGCAAGTAGGCCAATATGGTGCCTTAGCTGGGGCCCACTTGGCTGGAAGAGAGAGTAGAAACTTCAGTTCTCTGGGAACTGGACGCAGCAGACTCATCTGTCAGGGACTTCCCACACACCATCTCCATGATGCAAGCCCGGAACTGGGGGGAAAGGGCAGAATCGGAGGCAGCCCCCTCAGCGGAACAGCGCGGAGGAGATACTGTCAGGAAGTACGGGGGAAAGATCTCATGCTTTGTCTCCCAGAGCCTCGAACGAAGCCCTCCATGTACCCAGGGTCTCCTCAGGGGAGTTAGAGTGTGTTTTCCCAATCCGGAGACTCCCTGCACATCCTGGCGAGCCTGCCTGCCTCCCAGGCGCTCAGTCAGGTCCACCACCCCTCCCCCATTCCTGAAAGGTCCTTCCAGTGGGGAGAGGACTGCCTGCTCTCTCCGTCCAGGTTTCACGTTTGTTTTGGATCCACTCTGGGACTGAAGAAGCAACAATTCTCAAAGCAGAATGTTTGCTCCCCAAGTGACGACTAGATTTGGGTTTGGTTTTGGGGGGTGCGTGTTGGTTGTTTTGCTCAGATTTAGGATTTGGGGGCTGGACCACCTGGTGCCTTCAGGCGATAGCGTGCTTCCGGTTTTTGTGCATGTGTTGTGATTTCTGCCTCGCACATGCTCCAGAAGGCTAGAAGATGAATGGTAAAGGATTAAAAACTTGTGAATTGGAAGGGCTGGAGTGGAGGGGAACTAACTATTGATCTGTCAGTTCTTCAACGAAACAGAAAACTTTTCGCTTATTCTTCTCCCTTGGAGCAACTCGATTTTCGTGGCTTAAGTTCTGTCCACCCTGGGCTCTGATCTTGTCTTGATGACCACACCTTCCTCCCTGTGGTTTCCTTGTCCACCGCTAACCCTTTGAGTAGAGTCCAAGGTACTCCGAGTTTAAAGTCATTGGCGAGAAGGACTGGGTCTTAGGGACCAGCGAGCCTCATAGGAATGTAAAGGGGAACTTTACCTGCTTGTTCATGAAGCAGTAGATGATGGGGTTGTAGACACACGCGCTCTTGGAGAAGAAGGCAGGAATGGTGACCAGCCGCAAGTCCAGCCCGTGGCTACGGTTGTTGACCATGTACATGGCCAGGGCGGCATAGGGCACGTAACAGAGACAAAAGGATCCCACCATCACCACCACCATGCGGCTCACCTCCCGCTCAGCCTTCTGGGTCGAAGCTGACTCTTGCTGCTGGGCTGCTGCCTGGGACGAGCACAGGGAAAACATCACATCCTCTTCTCGCCCCTCAACCTTCAGATCTCTGGACAATTTTTTTTTAAACCCAGGGACACCTGCTTCAATCGCCTCTCTTCCGTCCCTGTGTCTCGCCTAGTCCTGTGGCTCTCCCTCACCGAGGAAGGCAGGATGGAGGCAGCTTTCCGGCCTGTGACATTGGAAGGGATCCCATGCGTGTCCTGACAACTGTATTTGAGCAGGGATGACTCTCTACCTTATTCTTCATTCCAGTTCATCATTCTGCCTATCCCCGCTTCCTCCATTGCTTTTACATATCCCCTCTACCTGGCTGTGGTATTTCCAGATGTTCTAGAACGCTCGCCCACTCTCCCCTCTCCCCTGGAGCCCCCTGACCCTCACAAAAGCCACTCACAGCTCTGAGCGCCCCCAGCAGCTGAGAGTAGGAGAAGCAGATGAGGGCGAGGGGCACGATGAAGCAGGAGACGAAGAGGAACCAGGCGTAGTACTCGCTGCGATACTTGGTGCCCACGGTGTACCAGTCGGGGCCACAGGAACACTGTAGGCCCTCGGGGATGAACCTGCGAAGGGACCAGACGCTCACCCACTGGACAAGCATTGCACCCTGGGAGCTCACCACAAGAAGGGTGGGGGAGCTGAGATTTCTGGGTCATGTTCGCGTATCTAATAGACCTCGGGGGGTGCCCGGCAACTGTCCCTACCAGCAGACAGTATAGCAATTCGAACTGTAGAGTAAACTTTAGCACTTGTCTCCCACAGCCCTTTCCCTCACCTATTCCACCAGTTCTTTAAAAAGGAGAGCTCAGCCCTGGCTGGTGTGGCTCAGTGACTGAGGGCCAACCTGTGAACCAAAGGGTTGCCGGTTCGATTCCCAGTCAGGGCACACGCCTGGGTTGTGGGCCAGGTCCCCAGTGTGGGGCACGTGAGAGGCAACCACACTTTGATGTTTCTCTCCCTCTCTTCCTCCTTTCCCCTCTCTTTAAAAAGAAATAAAATATTTTTTTAAAATAATAATAATAAATAGTGGAGGTCGAGACAGAAAAGGCTATAGCAGCTCTCTACCCGCCCCAACCTGCCCTGCGCTCTCACCGGCTCCAGCCAAAGAAGGGTGGGATGGAGACGCCGATGCCAATGGTCCAGGTGGCCAGGACCACCATCCGTGCATGCCTGGAGCTGAAGCGGAAGCTGCCGAAGGGTTTACAGATGACGATGTAGCGCTCAAAGGCCAGGAAGGCCAGTGACCAGCCTGTGACCAGACCTGGGGTGAAACCGGGTTAATGGGTTAGCCTGGCAGGAGGCAGGTTGGACTGGCAGTTGGAGTCAAGTTTGGGACACAGTGGGTCAAATTTCTAGTCTGGGCTTTGTACCTCAATATGCAAAAGCATCCAGCTCCTCCAGACTCCTCATTTGGGATGCCCTCTAGGCCAGCAGCCTGGCCCCCCATTCCACCCCTGGCTCCATGTCCTCTGCCTCCCCCAGCCCCCTGCCCCTGCGGTACCTGCTGCAGAGCCCAGGAACGCCTCCAAAGCACACACGTGGCGGCCGAAGACGAAGTACCCCTGACAACTGGCAACGAAGACAGTGAAGACAGAGAAGATGCAGAAGAGGAAGCCCCC
>PVKM010010226.1:0-35297 GCA_004027735.1 Carollia perspicillata
GGTCACCTAAAACAGGAGCAGAGCCACAGAAATGGAAGGTTAGCAAGAGGGGAGTGGGAGGAGAGGGTGGGGAGAAGGTACAGAGAATAAGTAGCATAGACGGTGGGGAGAAAATAGACAGGGAGAGGGCAAGAGTAGTGTGGGAAATGTAGAAGCTAAAGAACTTATGATACATGGACATGAACTAAAGAGGGGGAGTGTGGGTGGGGGGGGTTTGCAGGGTGGAGGGGAATGAAGGGGGAAATGGGAGAACTGTAATGGCATAATCAATAAAAAAGTTAAAAAAAAAAAAAAAAGAAAGATTAGGGCGGCTGAATGGACCTGTCCACATGCTGCTTACAAGAGACTCACTTCAAATCAAGACCCTTAAGGACTAAAAGTGAAGGGATGAAAAAAAATATGCCATGCGAGTAAAAACAAAAAGAAAGCTGGAGTAGCAATACTCCTACCAGACAAAATAGACTTTAAGACAAAAAATGTAAAAGAAGACACTACATAATTATAAAAAGGTCAATCCAAGAAGAGAATAAAACAACTGTAAATACTGGTCCTGGCTGGGTGCTCAGCCGGTCAGAGCATCGCCCCCACAGGCCAAAGGCTGTAGGTTCGATCTCCGGTCAGGGAACACAGAAGAAGCAACCAGTGAAAACATGTAATAAATAAGTGGAAAACAAATGATGTTTCTCTCCCCCTCTTTTCCGCTCTCTCTAAAAAAAATCAATACATTTAAAAAAAGTTTAATTGTAAATATTTACACATAAAACATAGGGGCACCTAAATATATAAAGCAATTTTTAATGGACATAAAGGGAGAAATCTACAGTAATACAATAGTAGAGGATTTTAATACCACACTCACATCAATAAAAAATCATCCAGACAGAAAATTAACAGGGAATACTGGCCTTAAGTGTCACATTAGATGAGCTCAATTTAATAGACATTTAGAGTTCATGCCATCCAAAAACTGCAGAATACATTTTTTAAGTGCACATAGAACACTCTCCATGATAGATCACATATTATGTCACAAGATAGAAAAAAATTGTCAATAAACTTAATAAAATTAAAATCATATCAAAAATCTTTTCCGACCACAATGGCATGAAACTAAGAAGCTACAGAAGGAAAACTGGAAAAAAACACAAATATGTGGAGACTAAACACATACTAAGCAACCAATGGATTACAGAGGAAATCAAACAAGAAAATCAACAACAACCTTGAGATAACTGAAAATAAAAATACAACTTTGCAAAACTCATGGGATGCAGCAAGAGCAATTCTTATTTTAAAAAATATCTTATTTATTTATTTTTAGAGAGGGGGAAGGGAGGGAGAAAGAGAGGGGCAGAGAAACATCAATGCGTGGTTGCCTCTCAAGCACCCCCTACTGGGGACCTGGCCCACAACCCAGGCATGTGCCCTGACTAGGAATCGAACTGGTGACCCTTTGGTTTGCAGGCCAGAGCTCAATCCACTGAGCCACACCAGCCAGGGCCTAAAAGCAATTCTAAGAGGGAGGTTTATAGCTATGTAGGCCAACCTCAAGAAACAAGAAAAATCCCAAATGAATAATCTAACTCTACACTAAAGCACTAGAAAAAGAACAAACAAAACCCAAAATAAACAGGAGTGGGATAGCTAAGACCAGACCAGAAATAAACAAAATAGAAAATGACAAATCTTTGGCCAAACTCATTAAGAAAAAAAGATAGCCCAAATAAATAAAATCGTAAATGAAAGAAGTTACAACTGACACCACAGAAATACAAAGAATCACTAAAGAATACTATGAACAATTAATTATATGCCAACAAATTCAACAATCTGCAAGAAATAGAAAAAAATGTTAGAAGTACATAAGCTTCCAAGACTGAACCAGAAAGAAATACAAAATTTAAAGAGAACAAGTACTAGCAATGAGACTGAAGCAGTAATCAAAAAGCTCCCAACAAATAAAACTCCAGGACTGGATGACTTATCAGGTAAATTTTATCAAACTTTCAAAGAATAAACACTTATCCTTCCTAAACTATTTCAAAAAATTAAAGAGGAGGGAAGGCTTCCAAACTCATTTTATTAAGTCATTATCAAAACCAGACAAAAACACTACAAAATAAGAAAGTTACAGACCAAAAAATAAGAAAAATTACAGACCAATATCCTTGATGGACATACATGTAAAAATTCTCAACAAAATATTAGCAAACCAAACTGAATAATACATTAAAAGGATCATATACCACAACCAAGTGGAATTTATCCCAGGGGCCAAAGATGGTTCAATACCCACAAATCAATCAATGTGATACCTTAATAAAGTATAAAAACCATATATATTCATCTCAATGGATGCAGAAAATGCGCTTGAAAAATGTCAATCCTTTTATGATAAGAACTCTAAATAAAACGTGTATGAAGGTGCCCTGGCTGGTGTGGCTCAGCGGATCGAGTGCCGGCCTGAGAACCAGGTCCCCAGTTGGGGGTATGAGAGAGGCAACCAACTGATGTATCTCTCACATATCAATGTTTCTCTCCCTTTCTCCCTTCCATCCCCTCTCTCTAAAAAATAAAATATTTAAAAAGTGTATGAAGGAAAGCACCTCAACATGATAAAGGCCATATATGACAAACCCATAGCTAGTATCACACTCAGTGGTGAAAAGCTGAAAGCTTTTCCTCTAAGACCAGGAACAAGGCAAAGATGCCCCTCCCACCACTCTTACTCAACACAGTATTGGAAGTCCTAGCCACAGCAATCAGGCAAGAGAAAGAAATAAGTTGGGAACGAAGAAGTAAAACACATTATATGCATGTGACATGATACTATAGAGAGAGAACCCTAAAGAGTCCACCCAAAGGAACTGTTAGAACTGATAAGTGAATTCAGTAAAGTTGAAGGATACAGAATCAAAATACAGAAATCTGTTGCTTCTTATACACCAATAAGGAACGATTAAAAGAACGATTAATAAAACAATCCCATTACAACTGCTTCATTACTTAGGAATAAATTTAACCAAAGAGATAAAAGACCTGTACTCAGGCACTGAATCTATAAGACACTGAAGAAAATCAAAATAAACGGAAGAATATACATTGCTCATGGACTGGAAGGATTAATAGTGTTAAAAACATCTTTATTAAAGCAATATATAGATTTAGTGCAATCCCTAACAAAATACTATGCCATTCTTCTAACAATTAGAACTAATCCTAAAATTTATGTGAAACCACAAAAGACCCCCAACAGCCGAAGAAATTTTGAAAAAGGCCAAAGTGCGAGGTATCACACTCCCGACATCAAACTGTATCATGGGCTGTGAAGAGACTGTTCCAAGAGTGACTGCTGCCTGCCCCTGAGCTGGATCCAGCTAGATTCCCGCTGAATAGATCGCTCCCCGTAACCCCCAGAGACTGTCTGATCCGCATGTGCTGAGGGGTGGTCGGTGTGCCAGCTGTTGTGTGAGTGGGGGAACGCACCGAAGACGCCGTCCGGCCTCATGCACTTGTTTCCCAGATGTGCTGGTTGCCAGGGCAGGCCCTTGCCCTGCTCTGGGCAAGGAAGGACGTGAGGCACTTCCCCTTTATCTAGGGAGGTCACGCCCACACTACTACATCCATCCTACCCTGTCCCATGTAACTCCTTAGCACCTGCCACCTGGTGTAGAGGAAATCCACATTATCTTGCCACCACCCAAGACGCACCTCACACGTAAATTCCCTTAACAGACTGATGTGGCACCCTGTTTCTTGGGTCTTAATCTGCCCTCCATGTATGGAGGTAGATTTCCAGTCTCAGCGCTTTTCCCTGGGTCTGTGTGTACTGACAATTGGTGAACTACCCAGGAGACAGAAGAAATGGGGTTTCAAAAAGAAGCATCCCAGCAGGAAATCCCAGGCTGGCTGTACAGATGGGAGGTTGGTATGCTAGGCACCATGCGAGTATGGGGATACTCCAGAGATGCATTACACACCAGCAAGGAAGGGATGCGCAGGGCCACAGCTGGGGGCTGGCCCCTCTTATGAGTGGTGCAGCTGGCCACTGACACCTAAATGGGGGTAGAAGCCAGGGGTAGAAAGCTAGAGGAAGAACTGAAACTATGAAAGGACGTCAGACTGTCTACAACTGTGTTAGCATCGAGACTGACTGATAAGAGGTGGGGAACACAGCAATTGTTGGAAATCCTGGCTTGTCACTTTGTCAAACTGGGAGAGCACAGCGGCCCCCACAGCCTAAGGTCCAAGCACTTGTGACTAGGCCGGTGTTGGGCCAGATTTCAGCAAAAGACCAAAGAGTGTTCTTGCCTGGCTCATGCAGCTAGGGAACGTGGGGACACAGCATCTCTGTAACTCGGCAGGAAGCAGAAAAGAGGAGGAGCATCACTGCACACTGTGAGTGGCTGCACAGTTGCCTGGGCGAGTCACGGCACCCACTCCCTTGTAGACTGATTCACCCTGCCCTGCAAGATGGCCTGGCCAGACGAGGAAAGCCATCCTGGGCGAGGGTGGCCCTGGGAGCCAACAGAAGTAGAGCAGATCCTTAGAATGCCAGTCAAGTGCCAGGGGGTCTATACCAAGGTGTTTCAGGGGCCTGACCACGCCACTTCCACAGTAGGAATGGAAACAGATTTTCCAGACAGCTCCAAGCACATGGTGAGACGCCTGTCCGGTAGCGGATGCAGCATCTGCAATCTCAGGTGATCAATCTGCAGGTCTTGGGGAAAGTGTGGGGTCTTAAGACAGGGTCTGAGCTGTAAGGAAGGTGCGAAACTCAGAAAGAAAGAAAGAAAGGGAGAGAAGGTCCTTTGAACAGAATCCACTTGTTTATGGAAGCTGGGCTGACTCCGCGTCTATATGTTTATGTGTCTACATATGTACTGTATTTGTGTGATATCTTCTACCTCCAGATGGTACTGCTAATTTGTAAAAACAAACAAGCAAACAAACAAAAAACTCTCTTTAATTGATTTAACAACAAACAAGCACTTGTAAGAACTGGCTATTCCAAAATTCTCAGAAATACAGTTCCGAGTAAGAAAAAAATACTGAAACATTAATTACTAGACATAGGTCCACTTACTTTTGCTTCCTTCTTAGAAAGGAAGGAAATTTCTAGCCCTGGCTGGTGTGGCTCAGTGGATTGAGCGCTGGCCTGTGAACCAAAGGGTCTCTGGTTCGAATCCCAGTGAGGGCACATGCCTGACTTGCAGGCCAGGTCCCCTGTTTGGGGTGTGTGAGAGGCAACCACACGTTGATGTTTTTTTTCTTCTCTTTCTCCCTCCCTTTCCCTCTAAAAATTAATAAATTTAAAAAATATTAAAAAAATAAATCTCTATTTCTAATGACAGCTAAGGGTTAAGAATTCTAATTAAGATGAAAAGAAGTTAGTAGATATGTTTCTGGTAGTAGAAGGTATAAGATATGGAAGTACATTTTTGAGGGAATTAAAGGAATGTGGTTTGTCCTAAAATAAAGTTGGTTATTTTTGAATGAATAAGAGACAAACTATAAGGGGAAAAAAGTTATAGAAGGTTTGTGGAAGAAGGAAACTTTGGAAAGCAATTTTAATGTGTAGTCACAATAACTAAGATTGGAATGAATTTAATTCAGTACATGAATTTAAATATCAAATCAAAAGTAAGCCGATCAAAAATTACAGAGTTTAGTTCTCCCGCTCTGTGCTAAAAGTCTACTACTGTGCTATTGGTGTGATTCAGGTACAATTATGTGAAAAGTTTTCTGACAAAATGCAAAAACTCTATGATTTACCAGAATAATTCTCTGTGTTTTATGTTGTCTTCATCAGGTCCTCAATTACTTAAGATATCTGAACCCTAATAGTAAGAGCTAAGTTTTACTAAAAATTCGGCTTCTTTGGGAAACACTGTCAAATAAAAAATAACATTAAACCTTCTTTGTGTTGTGTTTGTATAAGTGTAAGTTTTAAGTGTTCCAGAAATTATATGACACTCCTGGAAATCTGAACTGTCCTGGCAAAATGCCTGTCACCCAAACTGAGGCACACACTCACAGCACTGAACGAGAGTATCAGACAGCGGCACGTGCGGACGAAGTCCATTAGGCTTCAGCGAAGACGGCCCCTCACTGCCAGACTTTTGCTGCCCTGGTGTGTTTGTAACAGGGCGGAAGTCTGCTCCTCAATCAGAGAAACTAAGATGGGTCACCAGTGGCTGTAAATGGGCGAATAATCAGGACTATGAAAAAACGCAAGATGGCGCTTGGTTCTTTCCAGGCTCCCTGGCAAGCCCCGCTCTCCCGAGCCTGCTTTCCTTCTTCGCGCGCCGCAGTGCATTTAAGCTGGACTTCATTCAGCTGCCACTCACATTCCCCTGAGTTGAGGCTGATGTCCTCACAGTATGACAAAGAGACTGTTACAAAATGTTTCCCACCTGGGGTATTCTTTCAAGTGCAATCCTTCGAGGCTATTTACTGAGCCCCACCATGTCATGGAATGGTGGCTCAGGACCGGTCACTGTTTTGCCTCCTGATCCCTGTGAAATGGACTCAATACCCTGATGACCTAACATTAACCTGTGAAGACCTGCCTGTGCTACAGAGAACCTTGCAGACTTTACCGCATCGCCGACACCAAAGGACGAGCAGTGAATCTGCAGAGAAGTAAAGGGCCCAGCAGCACGGTTTCTGGCAGTGATGTGGTTAGGGAAGACCTGTGTTGTCCCCAGGGCCGTCACAGAGAAAGCACAAGCCTACCCTACACCACAAAATGTCAAATGTAAGAAGTTCTTATGGAATCTGGGGTACTGGTGAACACTTATATCCCATTTTGCACAAGTCCTTGTCCCAGTTCAAAAGGGCATACCGGTATACGGGACCAGGGAGCCGAACAACAGGCTCCCTCTGAGAAACAAAAACCCTAGTCAAACATATTAAAGCTCCTGAACTCTCCTTGACAGCACTGCCATTTGAGTTAGGTGTCTCAGTAACCCCAGAAGGTCTGGGTGGGACTTTGCAGCAGAAACAGCAAAGGGACAGAGTTTTGGTCCCAACTATAGAAGGGGCAGCAGTCAGATACAACCAGACAGAACAGTCAGTTACAGTAAGAACTTCCCTCCCCATCAAGGGGCGAACAGACAACATGCTCCACCAACCGGCCTCTGCGCGGTCAGGCTCCTACGCTGACAAAGGTGGCGTGCTCACCTACTGCAAAGGCCTGCTACCTGCCAAGTGCCCCCGCTCCAATCCGTGCTGGCCCCTGCAACCCACAAAGAAGGTACAGGGGAAAGTCCAGGTGGCATTTGGCACACCAATGGCTCAACCTGGAGCAATCTACCTACCTGAAAGGCCATCACCATTCAACCATCCACTGACTGTATCTGGATGGAAAAGGGAACAAATCACTGTAGCCATGGGGTGAGTTAAGAACAGACTGGCTGGTAATCACATACGAACCTTGGCCACTGACCCTGTGTACCGACGGCTGGGCTGTTCTGACTCTCTGGCTTGACAGTGGGAGGTGGAGGGGTGGATGATGGTAAACGAACCTCTACGGGGACAGAGATGTGGAAACGCACCTGGGCTCATTTGCAGAAGCCTGAGGCAGGTCTCACTGTCCTCCATGTCCCTGCCCACAGGTGTCTATAGCTCCAGGTAACTGGAAAGCAAACGCCTTGGCAAATATGTGCACTTCAGCCCTGACTGGTGTGGCTCAGTGCATTGGGCTTCACCCCACAGACTAAAAGGTTACTGGTTCAATTCCCAGTCAGGGCACATGCCTGGGTTGCGGGCCAGGTCCCCGGTTGGGAGCGAGAGGCATCTGATTGATGTTTCTCTCACACACTGATGTTTCTCTCCGTTTCTTTCTCCCACGCTTCCCCTTTCTCTAAAAAGAAATAAGTAAAATCTTTAAAACATAAACATGTGCTACAGCAACTGACCCATCAGTGGGCACTACAGATTGGGGTCATCCGAAGAGCAGCCCCTGCATTGCCAGGGTAGGATGGCGCACAACTAAGCGGGCAGGGCTGCCTTTAAAATACAGCGACCCGGCAACACAGCTATGTCTGGTCCTGTGTGCTCTAGACAACGCCCTAGACAACCGCCACGGAGACCCAGGGCTGTTTGCCAAAGCTCCCAGCTGGTGCGGGACTGCAAATGGACTACATAGGACGCCGCTCCTGAGTAAGGCCCCAGCTCTGCCCTGCTGTGCATCAGCACCACCTCTGGTTTCACTCAGGCACTGCCATAAGGGGACCAGAAAAGCTGCGCACTGTATCTGGGTGCTCTCACAGAATAGTGACCCCCTCTCCCCCCAAAACCTACATCAGTACAAGGGTACATCAGTACAAGAATGGGCAAAAAAACCCCAAAACCTAAAAACAAAAAAGCACTCCATGGTATTGAATAGACAGTCCACGACCCATAAAACCCACAGGCAGCTCCCATGGAATGAATGGGAGAATGGCGTCTTTAAGCTACAGATAAATTAACTGGAAAACCTACCTTGGCTGGGTGGATAAAGGTGCTTTTCCAGGCGTTAATACATTTAAATGACCAGCCCGTGGGGCCTTTGCTCCACAAGCCAGGCTTGGAACTCCGACCGAGGCACCCAAAATGGTGAAGGTGTGGAAAACAGAGGGCTGAGCAACAGTTCCGATGCTTGCCATAGACCAGCCCTATCGTCCCTGAAATATGGGGCCACTTACTGGAATCTGCAAAGGGACAACCCACCAGGGTGGGCTGGTTGGTTACTTCCGGCCCCTGGGTGGGGGGTGAACTGCTCGGTCTCCAGGGGGACCCTGTCATCCCACCGCAGTCAGGACCTGTGGAGACACACTACCTGTGCGCCGGTGCCTGCGCTGTTGAAAAAGGGAGAGTGCAGGGTCCGAGCCTGGCACATTCGCCCTCTTACTCACCTCGAGCCAGAGAGCACCACCTCCCCCACCGGCACAGGGTCCCAAGGCCACGGCTATGTTAACATCTAAGGATCAGGCTGTAAGTGTCATTCTCATAGAAGACCTACAAATCCAAGTCCCCACTAAACATCTGTCTTTCTGAACTTGGACTTCTACTGTCTCTGCGGTATCCAGTTAGAGGGGGCACCTGTGCCATCATCCAAACTGAGTGTCGTGTTTTCTATGGCAGATGACTATAATATCTCTTTTGTTAGCAGGTATGAAAACTTAAGTTAAGTGCCCTGAGTGGTGTGACTCCAAGACGTGGCGAGTTGTTGACACGGACCTGGGTCCAGGGAGGCACGGTTGAAAAGTCGGTACTAATACGCTGTCTTTGTCCTTGCACGTGTCTATACTGTTGCCGTGGGCTGTGGCTCCAGTGTGGTCAACTGGGGACTAAACTAGCTGCCTTCCAGCTGATGAAGCCCTTGCTGGCCTCTCAGGGCGCCTTGCAGGAGGGGACGTGCATGAGAGCGAAGAGACAACCACGAGGCACAGGCCACAGAGGAGACACTGCTCCTGAAATGACCACTGCCAGATGCAGCTGGACCTGCAGAACAGGGACGGCTTCCCCTGACCGCCCCCCCCCACCCCCAGACTGTCCAACCCCTCCCCTGTGGACCAGATGTGCTGGTCCCTGGAACAGGCCCTGGCCTTGCCCTGGATAAGGATGGAAGGCCTTTTCCCTTCATCTGGCAGGGTCACACACCAGGAACCCACTACCCTGCCCTGTCCTGTGTAACCTCTTAGAGCCTGTTGCGTGGTGCAGAGAACATTCATGTCATACTGCTGCTGCCCAAGATGCATCTCGCACGCACGTTCCCTTGATAAACTCAATCACCAGACCGAAGCAGCGACCTCTTTCTTGAGCCTTCACCTGCCAGTGGGTGGGGCTAGATTTTCAGTCTCCAGGCTTTTCCCTGCAGCTGTGTATACTGACATGAAGCTACAATAATCAAAACAGCATGGTACTGGCATAAAAACAGACACTTAGATCAACAGAACAGAGAACCCAGAAATAAAACCCACTCCTATATGGTCAATTAGTCAATGACAAAGGAAACAAGAATATACAATGGGGCAAAGACAGTCTATTCAATAAATGGTGTTGAGAAAACTAGACAGATACAAGCAAAAGAATGAAATTAGGCCACTTTCTTAAACCATACACAGGAATAAACTAAAAATGGATAAAGACTTAAATGTAAGACCCAAAACCACAAACTCCTAAAAGAAAACATAGGCAGTAAACTCTTTGACATCACTCTTAGCAATATCTTTTTGGATATGTCTCTTTGGGCAAGGGAACAAGGGAAAAAATAAACAAATGGGCTACATCAAACTAAAAAGTTTTTTGCACAGCGAAGGAAACCATCAACAGAACAAAGGACAACCTACTGAATAGGAGAACATATTCACCAATGACACATCCAATAAGGGGCTAATATCCAAAATGTATTAAGGAACTCACATGACTTAACGCCAAACAACAAACGATCCAATTACAAATTTGGCAGAGGACCTGAATAGACATTTCTCCAAAGAGGACACACAGATGGCCAACAGGCATGAAAAGATGCTCAACGTCCCTAACCATCAAGGAAATGCAAATTAAATCCACAATGAGATCTCGCCTCACACCTGCCAGAATGGCCACCATCAATAAATCCACAAACAAGTATTCACGAGGGTGTGGAGAAAAAGGAACCCTCATGCACTGCTGGTGGGATTGCAAACTGGTGCAGCCACAATGAAAAATAGTACGGAGGTCCCTGAAGAAACTAAAACTGGAACTACCATATGACCCAGCAATCTGATTTCTGTGTATTTATCTGAGGAAATCCAAGAGACTACCAGAAAACACACAGGCACCCCCATGTTCAGAGTGGCATTACTTACAACAGCCCAGAATGAAAGCAACCTAACTGTCTATCAACAGACGACTGGATAGAGACGTGGTGCGTACATGCAATGGAATGTTACTTGGTGATAAAAAAAAAGAATGAATTCTTACCATTTGCAACAACATGGATGGACGGAGAGGATATTATGCTAAGTGAAATAAGATGCACATAGAAAAACAAATACTGTATGATCTCACTTACATGTAGAATCTAAAGAACAGAACAACTGAATAAACAAAAGAGAAACAGACCCATACATACAGAGAACAAGGTGATGGTTGCCAAAGGGAAGAGAGAAGAGAGAACAGGAATAAAAAACATAAAAAAATAAAACGTACAAAACCCACTTCCAGTGCTGCAGACGTTTCTATTAGATTGAACTGGCCTAGAATAAGCATGTCTATCCCACTTTTCAAAAATGCTTTTCAGCAGCATCACTGTCCATGCGAAAACACACCGTCTGACCTCCCATGAACCTCCCCACCCCTCCCCTTCACACACGTGGAGCTGGGAGTCCTGCGTTCAGTTCCTGGCTCCTCCCAAGAAGCTGGCAGATTCCCCACTTTACAGAATCAAAAACTGGGGCTCACAGGGAAGGGAGTGGCAGGACCGCCAAGCCCCATCCTACACAGGCCAGCCACCCAGAAACACTGCTTAGGGAGGCAAAGGAGCCATGTGGCCCCGGGCTAATAAGACACGTCCTGCTGCCACAGGGCTCTCTGCAGGGGACGCTAGAGCCTCGTGGACTCAGACAGGAGGGCAACCCATTCATTTCCACTCTCTCGAGGAACTGAGTATGCCTCCCACAATGACTGACGCAAGACACCTGGGGGACGTCTGGCACCTCCACATCACGTCATGGTGACGCAGATGGCAGTCACAACGATGTTAGTGCGTCAGTCAAGTGCATCAAAGTCTCTACCACAGATGTCCTCACAGGTCAGTGTGTGTATCTGTGCAAAACTGGCCCCCTCACCCCTAAGCAGTAAGTTTTTCCTGTGGTTCCTTGAATTAGGGCTGCGTGTAAAGAACACGCTCCCAAACAGCCAGAGTCAAAGAAGAACTCACAGGGGAACTGGAAAATAGAGAAGAAAAGGAAAAGACGAGGAAGTTGGCTAACGCAGCACCCAGAAAGAAGACCATGGCTGTGACCACCTGTGTTAAAAAAGAAGGGTCTCACCCTGGCTGGTGTGTAGCTCAGTGGATTGAGTGCGGGCCTGTGAATGAAAGGATCGAGGTTCAATTCCCAGTCAATTCCCAGTCGGGGCGCATGCCTGGGTTGCAGGCCAGTTCCCAGCGGGGGACGCATGAGAGGCAACCACACATTGATATTTCTCTCCCTCTCTCCTTCCCTTCTCCTCTAAAGATAAATAAATAAAATCTTAAAAAAAAAAAAAAGAAGGGTCTTGAGACAATCACCTGAACTTAGGAAACTAAAGTTTCCTAAGGAAACTAAACGAAAAGGAGCAAACTAAGCCCAAAGCATGGAAGTCATCACCCTGGTGAGGGCCTGCAGCCTGCCCTAAATGCTGAAAGTATCCTTGCACCACACAGGTTCAGAAGCCCTGGCCCAGCAGACTGGAAGGAAATGCACTAAAACATACGCAGGATTTCCTTCTCCTCTTTCGGTCATGTTCAACGTTTCTTTTGAGGGCCACATGAGATTTAATCCCTCAAGGCTAAAAGAATTATTAAACCAGTAAAACAAAGAACTTGCATTTTGGATCTAAAAGACAAGGGTTGGAATCTAAGCACTGCCAGGCAAGTCTCGCCCCCCAGCCTCACCTCCACCTGTGACAGCTGGTGACCCCTTTCTCCCTGGCCCCCCCAGTTCTCCCCACTCACCTTGCGAGCCCAGCCAAGCAGGATGGTATTGTACATGGGCAGGGTGAGCATCCGCCGCTGCCGAGACCTGCTGTGCCGCGTGACCAGCACATGGTGGGCGAGGGGCAGCTGGTCCACGAGCACGCAGCACTCCAAGAAGGCCAGGAGCCTTTGCTGCTGGCCCTCACGCCGCATCCTAGAACCCCTGTCTGATGGGCCATGCTCCTCCTTGCAGCTCAGCCTCCTAGGCGCCTCCTGCAGCAGACGAGCCAGCTGCTCCTTCCAGGGACTCTTGGGGGTGCTGTGCTCCCAACGCTGTAGGCGGTCTGCCAGCTGCCCACTCAGCAGTTGAGGCTCCACACGCAGCTGCTGCTTGCGAGCCTGCCGCTCGGCCCGCTGCTGCAGCTTCATCTCCAGCTGCTGCAGCTTCATCTCCACCTGCTGCTTACGCTCTTGCATCTCAATCTTCTCCTTGTCCAACTTCTGCGCCCAGCGGCCACTGAGCTTCAGGGCGGTGCCCTCATCACCTGCCTGCACCTTCTTGGGTGGCTGGGAGCCACCAGCCCCTGGGAGTCGAGCCGCATCCACCCGCTTTGCCATCACCTCTGACACATGGTCAGCCTGCAGTTGCCGCACCCTGGCCTCAAGCACTGTGGGGAGGCAAAGGGCAAGATGTCAGGGGAACTGGTTCAAATCCTAATCTCTCCAGACACCCTGGCAGCAGGGAGGTAGGAGGCAATTAGTCTCACCTGCTCTTGAGGCCTCACTTCTACGTATTCGCTGACAATTCCCACATGTCCCGGGACTTCTGGTCACATACACCCCACTCATCCACTTGGTACTTATCCACCCCATCCCCTTCACACTTAACATCCCATACAAGCTCCTCGTATCCCTTCCACGTCTCTGTCACCACAGCTATGTCTTCCAGGTGCTCTGCCCACAACCTCAGGGCTGCTTACAGTGCTCTCCCTCCACATCTACTCTGTTGGCATGTCCCCAAGTGGTCTGTCATCAAAATTTACCCAGATGCCCCCATGACCTTCCACTGCCCCCACCACTCACTTTGCTCCCAACATAATGGCCTCAGGGCCTTTGCACATGCTGCTCTCATTGACTGGAAGACTCTCACCAAGGATTCCCAGTCCAGCCCTGCTCTGCCCTTCCTGAGCACAACCAGCAGCTCTGTTCTCTGCAGTTCTGCTCCCACAGTTGCCAGGATATCAAACTAGTGAACACGGAAACACTCCTGGGAAAACACAGGGCTCCTGCAAGCCTCCAGTCACATTTCTGCCAACTAATCAGCACATAATCTTGTTTTATGTGGCTTTCTGTTTAAGAGCCCTTACATATCAGGCCTGTATAATGTACACACCTCCCTTTTCTTCCTTTTTCCTTACTTCTTACAAATAATATGAGAGGCCAATCACTCACTATAATGTTACTGCTTCCCCTTTCCCCTTAATTTCTGTCTGGGAAAATAACTCAACACTGGACATCATCTTTAAATACTTCACAAGTCAAAACATCCAACTGCTTACATACGTAGTCAGGTTTAATACCTGCCCGTGTCAGCCCCGGTGAAGGTACCAGATTTGGAAGAATACTTTTCCTTGCGCAGGTATTAGAATGATTAAATACACTGTCAGAAACTTATCCAACCCTGGCTGGTGTCGCTCAGTGGACTGAGCACCAGCCTGTGAACCAAAGGGTCGCCAGTTCGATTCCCACTCAGGGCATGTGCTCAGCTTGTAGGCCAGGTCCCTGGCAGAGAATATGCAAGAGGCAACCATACACTGATGTTTCTCTCCTTCTCTTTCTCCCTCCCTCCCTTCTGTCTAAAAGAAATAAACAAATAGAATCTTTAAAAAGAAACTTATCCAGAACCTTAGAGGAAGTTGCTGGTGCTACTGCCAAAAAAATAGCCAACAAGGAAAAATCTTTAAGTTCCCTTGCATAAGATACTGGACAACAGAATTGCTCTTGACCATATCCTAGCTTAGCAAGACGATGTTTGCTCTGTCAGTACCTTCTGTTGCACGTGGATAAAACACCTCTGTTAAAAGAAAGATCAAACTAGATAAAACCCAGGCATGAGCCAAATGAGTAAATACAGTGCCCACTGACACCTCATGGTTCCCTCACATCTTCAGTGGACTGCCCTCAGGTATCAGCCCTAGTTCAGATCTATTCTTCACAATGGACTTAGCATTTCATTACAGAAATTGTTGCTGTTACAAATCACTGTTTTGCACAGCTCCATGTTAGAAAGTTTCGCTTTGATAATGGTTGTTCACTGTTTTCAAATGGTCACTAACGCCTATGTGACTTCATATGAGAAACCTCAAAAAACTACAGGTGTTTGTCCTTAAAGAAATGTGGTGGCAAACCTTCCTCTGTCCTGGCACTCCTGTTGCTCAAATGTGGCCTGAGGCTCCTGAAAAACCACTTTCCCTCCTACACAGGATATAACATACCAGGAAAGAGCCTTCCTGGTGACGAGGAACTAACAATGGCATGACATATCCAAAATGAGCCACCTGGCAATGGAGGACCACCAACGCTTTTAATAACTAATCAGTGGCCTCCTTGCCACAGCGCTCGAGGGACCATGGCCGATCCTTACGTGAGGCAAATCAAGATCAAAACTGGTGTGGGGAAGCGACTGACCAAAGAAAAAGTGATGTATGAAAAAGAAGCAAAACAACAAGAAGAAAATATTGAAATAATGAAAGCTGAAGATGGTGAAAATTATGCCATTAGAAAGCAGGCAGAGATCCTGCAAGAGTCCCGGATGATGATCCCAGATTGCCAGTGCAGGTTGGAAGTGGCATACACCGATCTTCTGCAGACATTAGAGAGTGAAAAGGAGTTGGAAGAAGCTGAGGAATGTAAGGAAGCATGTTTAGTACTGGCTTCAGTGAAGTTAGAAGCCTAAAGTTTTTCCATACAGGGTGTTTTTTGCAATTAAACCTGGGATTCATTCCACAATTCATTGTTTTTAACCACTGCTGTTTGTTCAAGTAGTATGAGAATGTGATCCTTTTTATGTAGTTGCATGTATTTTTCTTTGCCTAATTTAATGTGTCAAATAAATGAATTCGTCTAAAAAAAAACTAAAAAAAAAAAAAAAAAAAACTAATCAGTGCGCTTTTCAGTGGTTGATCAGCAGTGCTTTCAAGGAGCGATCTTGAACAAAAGGGGAAAATGTCAAAAGAAATTTATAAATGGAGCCACTTTAAAATGGAGCTGAAGCTGCCGTCCCAGAGGAACCGCCTTGCACATCTCATGCCTCAAACCTCAAAATGTTAATAAAACTGGGCAAGATGACCTTTGAACTAGTCCAAAGAACTGTTTGCAAATGTAACAGGAAAGCAGACATTATGACTACTGGGCTGATAGCTATCAGACTGAAAATTAAAAACGCTGTGTAGAATTAGCGTCACTACATTATGTTATCTGCACCAACAGCAATGCCTTCCTTCCATGGATGTAATTGTTCCTCTTCCCTTTCTAAGTACCCTTTACCTTTGTCTCCTAATTGGAACGCTGGGTTTCTGCCTGAATAAATGACTTCCAAAAAGCTATTCTTATTGGTCTCAAATAAACACTTGTTTGCCTCTCACTTTGAAGTTAACAATCCCATCAGGCACCCAACCCCAGAAAGCCCAGCCAGGGCAGTATGTGTTAGTTCAGGGTTCTAACCCTGACTGTGCAGGTGCAGCTGTGTGGGGCCTTGGGCCAGTCTCTCCAGCCACAATTTTGGACCTCAACTGTCCCAAAAAGTGGAAGCACCTGGTGGGTTTGGGAAAGGAAGGAATTACAAGCGGTCACTGCTTCACCATCATGAGGTGGGACCCCATTAGTTAGAGGGCTTTACAGACTGACATCCCTTTTTGTGGAGTCACTGTGAGGAACCAGGGAGATGACCCCTAGTGGAGAGCATAAGGAGAGGACAGTGAGGAAGGGACTTCAGACTTCAAGCCTGAAGCAGCTCACCCTCCAGCAGCTCTGCATGGCCCCAGTCCCTCCGGCGGTCTTGTTCACAAGGTCTGGCAGATGAGCTCCTTCTGCAGCCCCATACGCCAACCAGGGCCCCTGCGGGAGAGAAGGAGAGTTGAAGGGGGTCGGGCACCTGTGTGTGACTCAGGGTTGGGGGGTGGGCCACATGGACAGATACTGCAGGATCCAGGGGCAAAGAAGTCCTAAATTTTCGGCGGAGACTGTCAGTGTTCACAGGTCTTACACTGGAAAGAAACCAGATCTAAAGTCGAAGGGGACCCCACACACTACGAAAACTGAGGTGAAGGATCAAGGATAAAATGTTCCTCGAACTAAAGGTACTGCGAGTTCGAACGTCAAGAGCCTTAAATAGTAAACGGGGTCAGAAGGCACCAAAAGAAACCAGGAGTCAAAGGTCAAAGTGCCCTGAGACCCCTGTCAGTAGAGTTCGCCGAGGACCAGTGAATGCGGGGTCGTGTCAGTGGGTTCCCCAGAACAGCAAAGGGCAAAGATCGAAGGTGGCTAGATCCCAGGGCCGAAAGGTCATGGCTGGGTGTTGGGAGTTAGAAGTGGCAGCGGCCACGGCGTCGCCCCTGGGCCTCTCCCTCATTACCTTCCTCGGCCAAGAGGCCAGGGCGACCCGCCGGCCACAAGACCCATCCGAGCCCTGCAGCACCGCGGCCCCAGCGTAGGGCGGACATGCCGCCCGCACGCGGACCCCAAGAGCCGCCCGCACCGCGCCAGTGCCTCTCGTGCCTGCCGGGAGTTGTAGTTCCGCGACCTACGGTGGCTGCGAAGGGACCACGCAGCTGGACAAGTGCTATCGGAACCACAACTCCCAGAGGGCAGCAGGGCTCCGGAGGCTCAAGGGCATGGGCAGCTTTCTGATTTGCTCTTCCCTGGGGAAAGGACAGGACGTTGTTTGGGGGACGTGGGGTAACTCTATCTTCCGGGGGACCGAGAACCTGGATGTTTTTTAAATTAAAGAATACTTGTATAATAATCAGGACATTATTAGAGATTTCTGTTAGCAATCTTTGTTAATCCAACGACATCTTTGTAGTAATACTACCCCCAGTTTAGTATAGAGGCAGCTGGTGTACCGAGAAGTCAATCAACTTGCCCAAAGATACAGCGTGAACATTAATTAGAGAGTTGGAATGAAAGCCCAGATCTGTCTGACTCCCAGGCAGATGTACTTGGGACACTTCCCTGGACATTACAGTCATCCGCTCCTCTGGCCTCAGTTTACCCACTAGTCCCCAGACTCCTAAGGAGCGGAGTGGGCAGAAAGAGTGAACTACATACCAAACTGAGATGACAAATGCAATAAGATATTCCCAGGAGCCTGAAGCTTCCCAGCTCTGGCCTCCAGGGCCAAAGCTTTAGAATCAGACCTGGAAGGCATGCTCACCATCAGCCATCCGAAGGTCACTGCTGCCAATTCAACAATAGGGGTCCCTAACTTGAGGGATGGCACAGGAGAGACTTCATTGGGTAAAAATAGCTCTCCTGAGGGATGGCTTGGCTGAGGGAACAGCTCAGGTAAACCAGGTCAGGCGTTACAGCTCAGTTTACAAACAGGGAAAATGTAGCCAGGTGCCCTGCTGAGCCCGAGGTGAGGCGAAGCGAGGCTGGCTTGTGTAGAAACGATGTTAGAGGAGTGCTCGAGAGAATCACTGCAGTGGGCCTGGGGGCCCCAGCTCAAGTTGCTGTCAGTTCCCCTGTGCTCACACTTCAATTTCCCCACTAGCCCGGGGTGGAAGTCAAACATGGGCTCTGGAAGGGCCAGACTTCTGACCTGGAGAGACCTCTTGACAGCCCATTCCAGATTAACT
Source organism: Carollia perspicillata (assembly GCA_004027735.1). NCBI lineage: Eukaryota > Metazoa > Chordata > Mammalia > Chiroptera > Phyllostomidae > Carollia > Carollia perspicillata. The sequence continues at coordinate 18,508 of PVKM010010226.1, forward strand.
GCCCACATGGGTGTGCACACTGTGAAGCACAGTGATGTCACCTGCTGGGAACATTTCAATAGAGGACAGCATCCTCAACCTGTCCCAGCCCACCCCAAAATGCCCTGAGGGGCACTGACCTCAAACTTTACTCAAACCTGGGGTTGCCTTCCTGGCTCTGGGGTGGGGGTTGCTAAATCAGCTGGGACTGGTTCCCCTAGACCTAGAGACACACCCTTGCACCCCAGAAGTCTGGCAGAGCCAAAAACCTGGGCTGAAAGACAAGACTCCTGAATTCTTTTATCTTCTCTTATGCCTCATTTTTCCTTATATTCTATGCGACATCAGGTGCCCTACACCAGTATTTCCCCAAGACCTAGATTCCTGGATCTTAGCGGCAAGAAAGCTATTCTTTCAGTCCTGCTACTACATGGGGAGTTTCAGCTTGCTGGCTATGATCCTACTGATCTGAGAACTTGTCACCTGTTCTCCTTTTGTTTCTATTTAGTTTTTTAAAATATTTTATTTATTTATTTTTAGAGAGAGGGGAAGGGAGGGAGAAAGTGGGAGAGAAACATCAATGTGTGAGAGACACATCAATTAGTTGCCTCTCCCATGCCCCCAACTGGGGACCTGGCCCATAATCCAGGCATGTGCCCTGGATGGAAATCAAACCATCAACCTTTTGGTTCACAGGCTGGCACTCAGTCCACTGAGCCACACCAGCCAGGACTTATTTCTGTTTAAAGTCAATGTATCAATGTATAGCACCAGTTTTCCTTTCCTGATGATGATACCAAGTTTCCCTGTAAAACTTAAACTGGCAAAACAGTAAGACACAAGACAGGTGGAGGTAGATGTAATCAGATGGAGAATACAGTGTCCAGAGTTGGCGTCTGGGCAGTGCCATGTTTTAGAGACTGTTCATGTATGTCAGGATCTCACCCAAAACATTTTGTCCAAATTGGGCCAGGAGACATTCAGATGAATTTGGATGGCGGGTCACTCCATGAGACTTCAGAAGTGTCCTTGTTGACAAGGCCAAGAAAAGGTGGGGATCTCTAGATGGAAGGAGATGGCATCGGATTCCTGGGGCTGCTGAAACAAATTACAACAAACTTGGTACCTTAAACAACAGAAATTTATTGTCTTCCGGTTCCATAGGCCAGAAATCTAAACTCAAGGTGTGGACAAGCTGCACTCCTTCCAAAGGCTCCCAGGGAGGGTCCCTCTTGCCTCTTTCAGCTTCTGGAGGCTCCAGAGATCCCTGGGTTTGTGGCCGCACCCTTCTAGGCTCTGCCTCTGTTGTCACTTGTCTTCTCCCTGTGTGTCTATTAAAGCTCCCTCTGTCTCTCTCACAACGATACTTGCGACTGCATTTAGTGCCCACTAGGATGACCTCCTCATCTGAACATATTAATTGCACCTACCAAAACTCTTTATGCAAATAAGGTAAAATTCACAAGTTCCAGGGATTAGAATGTGGACATATATTTGGTGGCTGTTATTCAGCCGATTCCAAAGACTAAAGGGAAAACCAAATGCCCTTTGTGGTTTGGGGTCAGGAAAAAAGGTGTCCAAGGACACCATGGGGGCACTGGGGGAAATCTGAGCATGGATGGTGGATTAGATTGCAGCTGGGTTATGACAAAGGACCACGCCTTTAGGAGATGTATCTGATGTGCTTACAGGGGAGGCAGCACCATCCCTGTGGCTCACTCTCAAATATCCACTTATTGCACATAAAAACATTACATGTGTGTATTTGTTGAGGTGTAATGTAAGCAGCGGACACATCAAGAATACAGCTCAATTGATTTTAGCAAATTCAACACACAGGTGTTCCAAAGAAAACCCAGCTGCCAAAATCCCCTCAAGCCCAATTCTGTCAGTGCCTCCAAGGGTGACACCCCCACCCTGATGCCTCAAACCATATATTGGTTTCCCTGTTTTAGAATGTCACAGAAATAGATTTCTTTTGTGTCTGGCTGCTCGCTCAATATGATGTCTGAGAGTAGTCAGTGTTGTGTGCTTCAGGAGGTTATTCTTTTTCATGACTGCATAGTATTCCCTTGTGCATTTGCTGCAGTGTATGACCCATTCTACTGCTGATAGAGGGCAAGAAAAAGATCTGTATTTGGGAACTCTAGGTACAGGGCACTCATTGTGCTTTACCCACTAAGATGGCTATAATCCAATTGACAACCACAAGTGCGGGTGAGGATATGGAGTAACTGAAACCCTCGTGCACAGTGGATGGGAATATAAAGTGGTGCAGGTGCTGTGGAAAACAGTCTGAATGTTCTTCAAAAAGCTGGTTGTAGAATAATCATATGACCCAGGAATTCTACTCCTATACGTGAAAGAAATAAAAATGTGTCCATGCCAACACCTGTACACACATGTCCTCAGCAACATGATATACAACAGCCAAAAGCTAAAAATAACCAAGTGCCCATTAACAGGTCAATGGATAAACACAATGTGCAGCATCCACACACTGGAATATCACTCGGCCATGAAAAGGGGCGAGGCACTGACACGTACTGTAACATGGGTGGACCTCGAAAGCACGATGCTCAGTGAAAGAAGCCAGACACCAAAGACCACACGGTGTGTTATTCCATGTGTGTGACATGTCTAGCACAGGCAAATCCACAGGCAGGAGGTGGGTTAGTGGGCGACAGGGGCCGAGGGAGCGGGTAGGGAGTGGATGCTAATGAGGAAGGGGTTTCGTTTGGGGGTGATGGAATATTCTGACACTAGATAGGGGTGGTTGAAAACTCTGCATGTACTGAAAACACTGTGTGGTGTGTGAATTATATATTTTTTGAATTGCGTTCAATGAAGCTTTTATTAAACTCCAACAACAGCTGGGGCAGAATCAGCTTCCCAGACGTGGGCCCCATCCATTGCACAGGGTGCCCAAAATTATCCTTCTGGGGGTGGATGGGATGAAAACCCTCTAGAAAGGGAAGACCAAGTTTCTGGCTGGCTGGCAAGTGGAATGCTAGTCCAAGTCTGTGTGCTATACCTCTGCCCAGCAAGGCCCTAGAGTATCTCATCCCATCCTTCCAGCCTTCCCTTTCCTGGCCCATTTTCTTTTTCTTATTTTATTTTAGAGAGAGAGGAAGAGAGGGAGAAAGAGAGAGAAACACTGATGTGAGAGAGAAGCATCAACTGCTCACCATCTGTAACCACCTCCAGTGGCAGACAGAGTGTAAAACCTGCGACCCAGGGATGTGCCCTGACTGGGAATGGAACAGATGACCTCTCTGTCTGTGGGACTATCTATGCCCAACCAACTGAGCCACACCAGCCATTTCCTGGCCCATTTTCCAGAGAAGGAACTGAGGCTTGGGGAGGTGATGCATGCACAGAAGTCCCTCAGGTGTTGGCCTCAGGCCCCCAGTAGGGTGAGACAGGCTGGGCTAGACCCAGGCCATGGGGGCACCTTACCCCATCTCATACCTGGGGTCCTGGGACTTTGGCATTTGCCACAGCTCCTGCATGGCCCTCCTGAGGCCAGGAAGAGGGATCGAACATCCCAGAGCGACCAGGAAGGCAACCCAGCTTTCAGCTGGCCCAGTTATCCCTCCAGTGTTCCAACAGGGCAGGCTTGTCACGTTTTCTTCATCCCGGTGCCATTTAAAGGTACCACCTGGGGCTGAGGTTGTAGGACTGGGCTGATGGGAGCAGAGGGTCAGGGATTGGAACCCTGGGATGTGTCTGGTGTGGGTCCATGGGGAAGTTGCTGTCCCTCCCAGACCTCGGTTTCCCCACCTATCAACGGTGCCTTTTGGCTCTGAGTCTGTACGTTCACTGTACTCACCATTAAGGGCCCACAGCATGGGGTGGCTCCCAGTGAGGCTCAGATGTGGCTGTAAATGATGAGCAGGTGTGCTTATAAACAGGGCCGCCCCACTCCTAGTGCTTAGGACAGCAGTTCCAGAGGCTGGGGATGGGGTGCTGGCCTCGATCACCATCCACTGGCCACAGACCTGCCCATGAGTCCCTCCTCCCATCACCTGTCTTCCCATCCACCCACCCGCGACACTCCATCCACCCACCTGCCCAAGTGCCTGTGTGCGCACTGTCCCCCAAACATTTGTCTGCACCTCCCCATCGCCATGCCCACTGGTCAGCGAAGCCTCCTGCCCAGGGGCCTGGCTCTAGGAAGCCCCAGTTTGGAGGGCAGACAAGTTCCACCTGGGCATGCCCAATCCAGAGGCCTGGCCAGTGCAGAAGACACTCAGGCCAGAACTTCCAACCCACCCTCTGACCCCTGAGCAGCTCCACTGCTCCCTGCCTCTCTGTCCGACTTACCCTCTGTCTCGCCATAGCTGTCTCTCTCTGTATCTTTCTCTGCCTCTCTTAGCCATCTCTCCCCGTGTCTCCTAATCTCCATTTCTCCATCTCAGTCTGTTTCTCTTCAAAGCTCTCTCTCAGCCTCTGCATTTGTATCTCACAGTATCTGTATTTCTGTCTCATTCCATGTCTCTCAATCCTTCCTCCGTCTCATTCTCACAGTCTCTTTGTCCATGTCCCTTAGTCTCTGTCTCTACCTTTGTCTCCATGTCTCTCTGTCTTTGTTTCTATCTGTTTCTCTCTCTCTTTCTGTGTCTCTGTCTCTATCTCCGCCTCTCCGTGCCTCTGTCTCCCATCTCTCTGTTTCTGTCTCTGCCTCCCTCCACCTCTGCCACCCGCCTCTCTCACGATTACACCCCGCAGCCCCTGCTGGCCAACCCCGTGACTCAGACACGCACCACCATTCCCACAGAGCAAGACAAACACAATTGGAGCCCCCGGCGGGTCACCCTTGCCCTGCGCCCACCCTGTTATGGCCCCACCCAGTTGCCCTGCCCCGGAGTTGCGGTCCCCAGCTCAGAGGCTCCCTACTGGCCTCTGCGGGAAGGTCCCATTTGGGCGCTCCCCCCCTCCCCCGCCATCTCAGCATTGGCAGACACTGACTTGCTCCAGGAGGCAAGAGTGGGCAGCGAGCAAGTGGGAGACGAAGCCACGCGCAGCTGCCTGTGGCTGGGCCTGGCATGGCTGCTACAGGCACGAGCTCCTGGCACCGCCTCAGGGACCCCAAGCGGTCCGTGGAGGCTACGCAGCTACAGACACCTAGAGGGCGAGGTGTGCTGATGGTGCCTCTTCTCCTCCACCCACTTCTTTCTGCACGTGGACCCCAGCAGCATCGTGCAAGGTACCCGCTGTTGCCGCAGCCCTGGCAGTGAGTCGAGGGGGGCTGCCCGGTGACAAGGATGGGAGGAAGGGAGGTTCTGGCAGTGACAACTGCCACAGTAATCTTAACGCTGAGCTGGGTCCTCTTTCAGCAACGGAGTGTCCCAGGGCCTCCTGTGGTTCTATGGCCAAGTCATTTATTTCCCTTCTGGGGCCTCATTTTCCTCAACTGTAAAATGGGCCAAACCAAATGTCCACAGAGGGAGCTCCCAACTCCAGGACCGGCTCAATAGCAGAGAAGGGTCTTTGCAAAATAGTTGAGTTTGCGGTCACTAGGACCATTCACAGAGGGGAAACTGAGACTCCAGGAAGTTATATAATGCAATGGGGCAAAGCTGGGCTCAGAACTCCCACAATGCAAAATGAAACTCAGGATCTGCCCGGGGACCTCTGTATTTCTTCCTACAAAACTTCCTATGAAGAGAGGGGAAATGACCTGCCCAGGCTCACACTGCCAGGGGCTGGTGTTGCTAGGGCTCCTTGATACCCAAGGACCTCATCAAGTTGGAGTCACTGTCCCTGCTGCCCCATCCAGTAAACAACAGGCACTCAATAAGTATCTCTGGAATGTATGAGGCAAGAGGAGATGCAGGGGCAAAGAGGAAGGAGTTGAGACCCCCTGGGAGGCCAGGATGGTTGGTGACTCCACGGGCCTGCCTCAGTCCCCTCACAACTCGGAGGTCCAGGCAGGAGGAGGTAGGCGATGGAGCTGATTGCTGGCCACTGCCTGAATCACCACCATTGGTGCAGATAATCACCCCTGCCCTTCCTAGCTGCTTTCATCTGGGGCTCTCAAGGCCCTCATTAGGTTCACCAGACCAAGACAACGGCAGGGGTCTGGCTGGGCCGGTCGACTGACGGGGTACACAGCCAGGCAGGGTGGCTTCAGGCTGGGGGTGAGGCCTGGCTCTGCTGGGCGACCTGACAGTTGCTGCTTTTCTCTGAGCCCCGGTTTCCCCATCTGGGCAGGGATGGGGTGACATGATGAACGGCTCTATGTGGGTTGGGCTTGGAGGTCTTGTATCCTTCATCAATTCAGTCTTGTATCCTTCATCAATTCAGTGGTTATTAAATGGGTACCTTGCCCTGGCTGTTGTGGCCCAATGGATTGAGCACCAGCCTGCAAACCAAAAGGTTGCCAGTTCAAATCCCAGTCAGGGCACATGCCTGGGTTGTGGGCCAGGTCCCCATCTGGGGGCATGCAAGGGGCAACCAATGCATCTCTCACACATTGAAGTTTCTCTCTCTCTTTATCCCTCCCTTCCCCTCTCTCAAAAAGTGTAAATAAATAAAATTTTGAAAAAATAAAAATAACAAAAATAAATAGGAACTTCTTGTATGCTGTGCTGGGCACCAGGAGAACTCACCCTCATGGGGTTCCAGAGCAAAGGCTAAAGCAGTTAAGCACATGAACAAGTAATATAATTTCAGAGGGGACCACATGGGGTGCAGAGAGAATGACAACAGGCAATGTATAAGATGTGACTGCGGGGTGGGGGTGCCTCTCCAAGGAGGCAGGCTTGAGTTGAGCCTCATTGAGAGAAGGAGCTGACCACACACAAAGAGGAGCCAGAGGCCTGGCCAAGGAAGCAGCAGGTGCAAGGCACTATGGGGATAGGGTGAGTTCCTTGTTGCCTCAGGCATCCAAGTTCAGACCAAAGACCAGAGGGCACAGCCTTGATTCCAGAGTAGAACTCAGTGCTCGGGTGGGGCTGAGGGTATGTGTGGTGATCTGTCCCAAAGTCCTGCTTTGCTGGACAGGAAACACTGGCTCAAAGCCAAGCAGAAATCACCCAGGGTCACCATGGGCAGACAGATGGGGCCTGAAGCTGGCTCTGCTCCTTCCCAGACCTCAGCTCCCTCTGGGAAGTGGGCACAGTCAGCAACTCACATCTGTAGCTGCAGTGTGGGCTTAGTGGGGTACAGTGCTTGGCATATAGTTGGCACTCAACCAGTGTTAGCAGCTATCAAGTTAAATGCACTTTGCTATAAACACCTCGTGTCCCACCCCAGATCTTTGCCTGGGCAGTGCCTCCCTTCTGGAGTTCTGTCTCTGCAGAATCACACCGCTGCAGCTGGGTGCACTGTCAGGGCTGGGCATGGCAAAGGTGGTGAGAACCCAGGGACGCCCCACAGCTGCTCTGTGTCGGGGCCACATCCTGGGACAGCTTGTGACTGGGCCTATGTGGTCCCTATGTGTCCTCAGACCCAGCAGAGCCAGACACAGGTGGTGCTTGGTGAGTGTTGAATGAACACATGAATGGGAGCACATGGGGAGCAGATGATGGCCGAGGGCCCTGACTGAGCCCCTCCCAGCAGGCACTATTGAGATCTGCTCCATCTGCATGGGCATTGAGGAGCTCAAGGCTGTGCACATCAGCTTCTTCGTGGCCATAAATCACGGGGCCCACCTCTACGGGTACACGGTGGGGGTGGCGGGCGGTGGGCAGACACTGATGGGAAATGGGGCTTTAGTGGCCACCTCACGTGCCCGGCCCCTGCAGTGGGTCTACACCACCCATGGCAGGTTCCAGGAGTGCACTGAGAATGGCTACAACACTTTGCTGGTGTCACCATGGCACCGGACAGGCAGGGTGCCCCACAATGCAGTGGCCAGACCAGGTGGTAACACCTATCCACCCACTTCCTGTCTATCATGGTCCCTGAGGGGCTGTGAGGACCGGCCAGATGAGATTCCAGAAGACATCTGGGCAGGCGGCCAGGGAGCAGAGGCTGGAGGCCACCCAGGCTGTGGCCAAGCCATGAAGCCTGGTCACTCATTCATTTCACAAGCATTGAGTGCCTATGTGCAGGACTCTGGGGAACCTGCGAGGAACCCCACAGGTGTGGCCCGGCCCTCATCTGAGTCTGAGAGGTGGGTGGACACTCAGCTGGGCAGGAGCTGGAGGTGTCCAGTCACGAGCTGGGTAGTGAAGAGTCCCCAGCAATGTACCTCCTGGCCTAGAAATAGGACTCAGCTGTGCGGTCACCAGAAGGCCTGAGAAGGGCACTCCAGGCTGGGACACAGCCTGTCAAAGGCGCGGCAGTGGGAACCCACTGGAGTGTTGAGGCAGCAAGGACTGGGGGGGCCAGGTGTAGTAAGCACGTCTAAAGCCAGAGGAGAGAGGGCAACATGGACATGCCGTGGGGTAACAGGTCCCGATTGTCTCACGAGGCAAAGGGACTCTGCAGGTAGGATTAAGTCAAGGCCTGAGATAGGGATGACCCTGGATTTCCAGGGGGCCCAGTGTCATCACAGGGTCCTCACAGGAGGGAGGAGGGTGAGTCAGAGACGGAAGAGGCTGCGCTGCTGGCTGTGACAATGGAGGAAGGGGCCGCGAGCCAGGGATGTGGCCCCTCTAGAAGCTGGGAAAGGTCAGAAATGGTTCTCCCTGGAGCCTCTGGAAGGACCAGCCCTGCCCACAGCTCAGTTAGCCTGTGAAATTTATATAAAGCTCCTGACCTCAGAACTATTAGAGGAGAAATGTGTGTGGTTTAAGCCACAAGGTTGTGGTGATCTGTCACAGCAGCTGTAGAAACACACACAGGGTCTGACATCGAGCAATGTCTTCAGCGCCCCCCAGTTCTTCGGGGGCATGGGTGCCGTGTGCGGGCCGAGGGGCTTCACGCCAGCACCCTCCACAGGCTGGGGGGAAGTGAAGGGACACGGGAGTGCTGTGCCTGGGGAAGTGCCCACCGACCTCCCGGCACCCCTGCGCCCCTACCCAGGGGCTGAGTTTGGCAGCCTTGGGCTAGACAGTTCCACTCTGGGTCTCGGTTTCCCCTTCTATCAAGTGGGGATGATGATGCCACTTACCCCATGGAGTTTTATGGGGGGCTAACGTGGGAGCCCCTCCCAGCCAAGGTGGAACATTCCTCCTGAGGCAGGTAACAGTCCCTGGGAGTGGGGGCGTGGACTCTCACCCCTCCCAGCCCCCTCCTGCCACTTAAAATACAGAAAGCAAAGTCAGGGTCACTTACCTGGGGGGTGGAGAGTGGACCCTCACTGTGGTCAGGGCCAGTGGTTCTGCCCGGGTGACCCTGCACTCCAAAGTAGCCTTCGTACATGAAACCCCATCCGCTGCAGGGAGGGCGAGCTGGGAAGGCCCCGCCTTACACCTCAGCACACTGGGGTTCCTCAGTTCCCCATTTCGGAGGCAGCGACCCCCTGCACCTCTCTTACTGAATCTTGCCAGCCCGCTTCCAGGGTTCTGGTTTGGGACCGTGGTGTTAGCCGGTGTCCAAGGGGCACAACCTCAGGGTTCGGCGCAGAAGGAAAACGCCAGCCACCTGCTTCTCTTTCTAAGTAGGTGTATTTTTTAAATAACTTTCAAGATACACGTATTTTTTCCTTTAAAAAAAGTCAGAGCAGTTTTGTTCAGTTTTGTTGCTGGTCATCCTTGTGGTCCCGAGCCCCCCGCACTCAGGGTGGGGACTGCTGGCCTATCTGGTGGGGCCAAGACCCCGGCTGAGCGGCTCTGCCCCGTCTTTACACAGATCATGCAGGGTTGTGTGTAAGCTAATGTCCATTTATTTCAAAGCAGTAATAATTTAAAATTATAAAAACCTTTCCGCTGTTCAACATGTAGAGGGTGAAGTTGGAGACAGATGAGACGGGGGATGCTGGGGAAGCCTGGGGGCGACATGTGCCCTGCACACCTCTATGCCCAGCCCTTCCAGAGAAGTTCCTGGGGGAGGGCCAGGCTTCCTCCACAACCTGGAGGCAGTGGGTCCTCTGAGCCTCTGCCCACAGGTGGGGGCACAGCTGGCACCAGAGTCCATGGGAGCCATGGTGGTATGAGAGCCGAGACCGGCAGGGGGCACCTCCTGGGCTCCAGGACGTTGGTGTCCCCATGCCCGCCAAGCCTGGGCTGGCCGGGGTCCTGTGCTTACTCTGGGGACTGGCAGGGGAGACTCAGGAATTGCTTGCTGGGTTCTCATTGCTGGGCGAGCTGGAGGAGGAGGACGAGGAGGAGGAGGAGAAGCTCACCCCAGTGAGGCCTGGGGGGTTGGTGGCCGTGTTCTGTCCTGTGAGGCTTTTTCGGCAGACGGGGCAGCTGTCATGCTTTGTGGGGACAGAGTGGGGAGAGGGAAGCAGTTCAGAGCCTGGCGGGGGGCAGGGGTGGGGCAGGCCCTGTGGCCTTGGCCACCCGCCTGCTCACCTGCTCCAGCCAGGGCACGATGCAGCCATCATGGAAGAGGTGGTTGCAGGGCAGCTGCCGCACGTGCTCACCCAGCTCGTAGTCGTCCTTGCACACGGGGCACTCCAGCCCAGAGCCTGTGGGAAGCAGGGAACCCCTGTGACACCCCAAAACGAAGGTGTCCCACTGGGGAGTCTGCTCATCCAGGGCCACCTTGGACCCAAGGGAGGGAGAGGCTGTGTCCTGAGTCCTGTGTCCCAGGGGAACAAAGGGGACACTGATAAAGCCTCTCCTTTACGCCAACCTTTAGTCCAACAGAAAAGTCCCAAGGAAAATACCTTGAAAAGAAGCTGGGTGACTAAGGGCCACGTACCTACGTGTTCCTCAGTGACAGGGATGGTGGGGAGGGCCTGGATTTTCTCTTTGTCTGCGGGCGGGGGGCCTGTGTTTTCAAACTGATTGAGGAGCTGAAAGACAAGAGGCCAGAGTGCCGGAGCTCGGTCGGCGGGCGGGGCCCCTTGCCCCGCCGGACTCTGAAATGCAAGGCTGGGTTACCTGCAAAAGCACCAAGGCTGAGTTTGTTCTGGTCCCCTAGAACCCCCTCTTGGGGGTCAGAGGTCAGGTACCCCATGAGGCCCAGCCCACTGTTCTGCTCATCTAGTCACCATCTCCTCACAGCCAGGGTGGGAAGACTGCACCCTGGGGCCGAGGGTCCCACCCAGAGGCTCATACAATCCTGTATCCTACAGGGCATCAGCTAGAACCACAGGGACGATCCCACCAGGGACACAATATTCAAAGGGATTGTTGGCAAGCAGCTCTGAAAGTGGCAATGTTCCTGCCTCAAAAGTGCCACTGAGATCACAGTGGACACCCATCTCGGGACAGGCCGGGGAGAACATGAATCCCACATGGGACCAAACCAGGAACCACAATGCCAGCACATGGTTTCCTGCTCCACGGTGGTCCTGTGCCCACAGAAATCATTTGCCTGGTGTGCCCCAGGCCCAGGATGGAAGTTACGGGGAGGTGAGGAGCTGGGAAGCAAAGCGTTCACGTCAGAGACGCACTCTACCAGGAACACGCTCCACAGTCTTCTCAGTGCTCCAGGGGGGTGTGGGCCTGTCCGAACTCCTAGTCCCATCTGAAGGAAAGAGGTGATGCCCCTAGTACCACCTGGGGAGACCCACCCCATACCTGCGTGATGATCGCATCCAGCCCGTTGGCCCCCCAGGCGTAGTCCATCGGGTTTGAGTGCAGGACACCCCTGGGCAGAGACGTGTGGGGTTCAAGTGGCAGAGGGGCTGGGTGGGGCTTGGGGGACCCGCCCACCTACTCACCAGGGGCCCAGGCCCAGGTTGGGGATGGTGGCTGGAGTGATGATGCCGTTGACCAGCTGCTGGATGATCCTGGAACACACCAAGCAAGCATACGGTCAGCACTTTCCCAGGGCGAGGGCACCCCGGGAGGACACACAGAAGACTGGAGCCCAGCTTCTAAACATGCAGCATTTAGAGGGTGTGCTTTCAACCAGTGAGATTTGTGGTGAGAAACAAGAATGAAACACGAGAGGGACCCAGAGAGGCATCTCTCGCGCGCTGAATTCCAGGCCAGAATGCCCCAAGACCGGGATGGTACCTATGGCCGTGTCACCACACCCAACCCCATGATACAACCTAGGGAACATCCTGGAGGTCATGAGAGCTGTGGGGCAGCCCTACTGTTCCCAGCAGCCCTGCAACATCCAGCCCAGGTCCTGGTGGACCCAGAGCCCAGGGTCAGTGGGACGTGGGTGCCACTCAACCATGAGACAGCTGCAGCATCGGCGGCGGACTGAGCCTCCAGCTCACAGTGAGGAAAATGGATAAGCTCCGTGTGGGTTTAAGCCCATTGTGACACGGGTGCTTCTCCGTGTACAGTCAAGGCCATCTCAGAGATGTGTAAGAAGCCTAGCCCCGCCTCCTCTGGAGGGACGAGGCCTGTAAGAAATGTTCAGTTTTTATTCTGAGTCCTTCCCCTATGCTCTCTGCAGACTAAAAAGAAGCCGTTCTGGTGACAATCTGCATGTGGGAGGGGTTGGGGCGCTGCTACAGGGCAGGGGCGCTGCTACAGGGCAGGGGTGCTAGGAACTGCCCGCCATGTGCAGCTCTGGGACAAAGACCTGAAGGTGAACCAGCCATGCCCAAGCCAGTGAGACCCTGCTCAAAAGGACGATGGGGACACTCAGTGGACATGAGGACCCCTAGCTCTGTGCAGGTCCTTGAGCCACACTTCAGCTCCCTCACTCCCCGGCCCAGCCAGGGCCCCGACCCCCACCTGCACCACCCCATTTTGCATGTTAGGCTTGGCTAGCTCTGCCGGAACCCAAGTGGGAACTACCCTGCCCAGAGACAGCACCCACAGCTCTGCGCCTACAAAATCTTCAGGATAGGCAGACTGTTGCTCTGCCTGAGTGGAGTGTGGCAGGCTGGAAGCCCCCAAGAGTGACCCGCCCGCCAGCCACACCTAGCCCCCTCACCCTTCCAGCGTAGGGACGCCTTCGTGCCGGCTGGGGGCCCGCCTCGGGGTGAGGCGGGCTCGGGGCTGCCGGGCGCCATACCGGTGCCGGGACTGCTGCTCTCTCTCCCGCCGGCTCTCAGGGTCCCTGCCATTGTCGGCCAGTGCCCCTGGGGGGAACGTGGGGATCTCAAAGCTGTCGTCAAAGATGCCGAAAGCAAACTGCCCGAAGTTCTGAGGCAGCATGAAATGGTACTGGTCCATGTTCTGCGGGAGGAAGGCCGTGACTGTGGGCCCCTTGCATGGGTGCCACTGCTCCTCCCCACTGTGACCACTGTCCTAGGCTCAGCGCTTCAAGGGGACAGGGAGACACCAGGGAAATCTTGGTGCATGTGTGAGACACAGGAGGGCAGGAGGGGTCCAGGAAGGGGGGCCCAGGAAGGGAAGCTCAGGAGGACCAGGGGTCAGGGAGAAGGACAGCCCTGCCTATTGGGGTACAGGGTCTCCCAGAGTGTCAACAACCGCCTGCAGGACAAGGGGCTGAGCCTGTTCCTCAGCCATGTGGGGCATGGTCCGTTGTCAGGGGAGGCCAGTCAACTCACCTCGAATGGCTGCCTGCTTTGGTCTGTGGGGGCTGTGGAGGGAGCGGAACCGTTCTCTGTACTCCTGGGTGGACACGGTGCAAGTCAGCAGTGGGGTGACCCGCTGGAGAAGAGGCAGGACCCCTGCCTGACCCCCACGGGCCTCAGGGTCACTCTCTGCCCTCTGCAGTCCCTGCCCTCATCCCAAGTAAGGGGAATGCAGACTATCTCAACATCCGGCTGCCCAGGGACTCCAGGGCACTGCCCAGATCCCACCCCCTGCCCACCGAGATGGTTCTGAACCAGCACTGAGTGCAGCGCTAGCATGTCCCTCATCACGACTCCACTCTCTCATCCTAGCAGCCTGGGTTCTACCAGTAGGCACCTGGGCCCGAGGCCTCTGTGACCAAGGGGCTGCATTACCTGGTCTCCTCCGGAAGCTCCTCGATGAAACCAGACTCACATCGTGGGCAGATGTAATCCTGCAGGAGGAGAGAGCAGGTGAGCGTGGTTGCAGCATCCCAGCCCCCGTGTCATCCGAATCCGGAAGCTCACTGGACGCCCCTGCCTGGAGCAGGACACACCTTCGGTCCCAGCCTCGGGCCACAGCAAGCAGCAGAGGACAGGAGTGAGGCCCAGGATGGACGTCACCTCAAGAAACCCATCTGTAGAAATGCTCCAGCCCAGGGTCGGACCCAGCAGAGGCCCGGCTGGCGGGCGTGAGCAGAGCGCAGGCACGGACATCCGTCAGCCACGGCTACAACTGCTGCACCTCAACCTGCTCCTCTGCAGGTGACCTTCCTGCCTGCCCACGGAGTCGTGGAGTTGCAGAGTGTCCACTCAGCACAGCGGCTGATGAAGGCTCTGACAAAGCCTGCAGCAAGCACAGACCGGCTAACGTGGGTCTAGCAAGCTGTTCATGAGAATGTTCTGAGTGACACCCCCCACACACCAAGGAGACCTGGCCCCGGGAGGGCACCTGAACCTACACTCCCAGAGGGCTGTGCCAGGAGCTGTCTGTGGGCCTCCAGGGCTCTCTGGGCCTCAGAGTAGGTCAGCTCCCAGGAGGGCAGCCACTGAGGACAGAGGGACCGGCATCACAGTGGCATTTCTGGAACATTTTGGCAGTCCTGACACACAACCTGCCATCCTAAGCTGGAGTGTGACCCATCCTCACTGGCCACACCCTCGGTACCCCTCCTTCCCCAAGCCCGGTGGCAGAGACTCTGATGTCCTGAGGGGAGAACGTAGGACCTACTCCTGGCACAATGTGCGCGAGACTCAACCAGGCTGACCGGCCTGAAACAAGCCCAGCCCACGTCGTGCTCACTGGGCATGTGCAGGTCAGGGCCAGCAGAGGGGTCCCTAAAGTCACAGGAGACAAGACCTGTGTACAAGGCCTACTTCTGCCCAAAGTGACATTTCAGAAGTGCCCTATGTGACAGTGTCCTCTGCAGGAGCAACCCCACGGCGGGGCGCGGGGCCCGGGGCCAAGCACCTCCAGTTGGACAGCGGGTGCCACACAACACGGAGCGTACCTGGTCCCTTGCACCTGCTCCACTGCCAAAAACAAAGCTGCCGAAGCAAAGTGGGGAGGGCAGGTGGGGGCTGCACGGAGCGTGGGGCCTCGTATCCAAACCAAATTAAGAACTCTCACAATTCAACAATAAAAAAACAAACCACCCATTTAAAAAATGACTAAAGGATCATTTCTTCAGATCCACGGATGGCCATTACCCATGGAAAGATGCTGGATACCACCAGGCACAGGGAAATGCAGGTCGCAACCAGTGAGATGTGCTGTGCACTCACTCCCAGGGTGACTACGCTCAGGCAGCGGTGGCAAATGCTGGCGAGGACTCGGAGGAATCAGAACCTCTGACATGCTGGCGGGAGCATACAACAGGCAGTCTCTCCGCAACACAGCGAGCAGTTCTTCCAAAGGTCACTCAGCCGCCACGTGACCCTGCAATGCCACTGCTATGTGTCCACCCAAGAGAAATTAAAACACGCCCACAGAGAATCCTATACAAGCAAGTCCATGGCTCAGTTTACAAGAGCCACAACATGGTAACAACCCAAACGTCCCTCCATCAACGCACGAATGCCGTCACCTGCACACTGGAACGTCACCCAGCCGTGAAAAGGAGTGAAGCTCTGACACCCACTACAACATGGGCGGGCCTTGAACACACGGTGCTCAGTGGGAAAAGCCAGGCACAAAAGGCCACACATTTCTGTGAAATCTCCAGAACAGGCAAATCCACAGGGACAGAGACTGGGTCAGTGGTTGTCAGGGACTGGGGAGGGGGACGAGGTGACTGCTGATAGGGACAGGTTTCTTTTGGGGTGATGTAATGTTCTGGAATCAGATGGAGGGCATGGGTGCAGGACTGCAGGTGTACTGACCACCGTGGAGTATGCACTTTAAACGGGTCGTAACGGTGAGGGCAGCCCTCTGCCCTCCTGAGAAGGGGCATGGGGACAAGGGACAGCTCCATCACAGTGAGTGACCACGAGAGTCACAACCCTACATGGGATTCTCGGCCAGTGGACTGTCACTCAGGAGCTCCTCCTATTGCCCTCCTGGCAGCGGCAGCCTGTTGTTTACTTCAAGGTTTCACACAGCTACAGGCGGCTTTGTGCACAGGCCCGTGGGGAAACGGGCTGCAGAGGAGCCTGGCTGGCTCCTGGCTGGCTGCGGCTGGGATGTGGGGAGCCAGACACCCCCACAAACATGGCAAGGTCAGACAAACCTGAACTCTGGTCTGCCTGCCACCAGGGCTCTACTCAGGGAAGGGAACCCCTCAGTTCCAGGCCCACGGGAATGTCTGAGCTCTCACCAAATCCTGGCGGAGCCCCCGCCCCCACCCCACAGATGTGCCACGTGGCCTCAGCCTGAACCTTAGTTTGACCTGCTGGAAACAGGCAACCCATTCTCCCACTTTAAAAAAAAATGGATTTAGTTATTTTTAGAGAGAGGGGAAGGGAGGGAGAAAGAAAAGGAGAGAAACATCAATAGGTTGCCTCTTGCACGCCCCCAACCAAGGACCTGGCCTACAACCCAGGCGCATGCCCTGACCAGGAATCGAACCAGTGACCTTTCTGTTTGTGGGACGACGCCCAACCCACTGAGCCACACCAGTTAGAACTATTTGCCCACGTATGGCTCGCTGCAGCTCCTGCGCGCTCAATGCTCTTGGCCTGTGTAGCCTGTGCATCACTCTTGTCCTTCGCGGTCCCCACACCTCCCTGAACCCAACTGCCGTGTTCACACATCATTGCCCCCTCTCAGCACAGAGCACAATCAGCAAACGGTCAGCTCCAGAACAATCTGGCCCGGCCA